>BEXV01000092.1:78830-97204 GCA_003118195.1 Hemicentrotus pulcherrimus | reverse complement strand
GGGGGGGGGGGGGAGATGTATATAAGTGAACAAGGAGTGCTTTCAATCAAATAACATGCCTTTTAAACTTGATGTCTTGTCACAAACATAGTGAATTGTTTAGTACACATTTCTTCTGATGTGTTCCAAAAGTCTTCAACATTTAATTTGTTTTTTTGTGGTACATCTTAATCATAGCCTAGATAGGATAAGCCAGACAATATAAATCCCCCCCCTATCTATCTCTATCTCTCTCTCTTTCTTTTTCTCTCTCTCAATCCTCTTTCAATCCTCCTGCAAACATTCAAGAACTCTAATTTCCTGGGCCAATTGTTCATCTCAGAGGAGATGATCTAATGGGAAAACACGACTCCTAAAATAAATGCTTTCTCCACACTGTGTCACGTACGACCCTTGACAAGAACGCTCTTTGGATGATCTCTAGACAGTATAATCTCCATCACTTTCCCATCACCAAGAACAGGCGGTCTATCGTTGCCACACTAATTGCTCTCCTTTCATTTCTTTTTTTTTCTCTTTCTGTTTATTTTTCTTGATCTGTCAAATTTGCTCTTTTTCAGAGTAGCACAATGGGTTAAAAATGCCCCATTCTGGAGGAAAAGTGTGGCCATTGTTGTTCAGGTGCAAAATCGCTCTGTGAGAATTTCACGGAGAGCTGAAGTTCAAATGTGCACGGAATAGTCTCTTGTGCATACAAGCAGTGAATAGAATGGTGTGAATCGGATAGTTTGGAGGAGAAAGACCATCCCTAGACAAATAGTACAAATAAAAGATAAAGCTAACCATTTTCTCCCCCCCCCCACAAAAAAGAAGAAAGAAAATGGAATATTCCAAATTAATTAAAGGGAGCTGCATCCATGCTTTCTGAAATCTACATTTATTCTCTGAGTATAAAACCATAAGAAACATACAAACTAACCAAGGACTCTTAATTTCTGGTATTAGACATTCACATTGGCATTTGTACTTTTTAGCATTGAGTTGGAATTGTTAAAAGGGAAACATAGAAAAGAGGCGAAGAATTCATGTTTCACACGCAAATTAAGACTAAACTAACGTTTTAGAGTAGACACTTTCATCAATGTTCAGGAAAATAGTTCTTAAAATGAATATAAAAATGTACACTAGAGTGCATCTACATGTACCCTTTGTGATTTTAATTAGGTTGTCAAAAGAACATGCATGTGTGTACAGAAAAAAATTCTTCAAGCCATTTCCAAGCCTTTTACACAACTGAAGATTCATTATCACACTCTTAACAACTGACTTCCCACACACCCTTGCCATACATGTGCAAATTTCAGTGCAAACTCTGTGGACTTCCACCTCCGCATTGAAGAGAACAATGCGCTTTATTTAGCACAAGGCTTCCTCTCTCATTGTTATTCACTTTGGCTACTGGAAATGGACATACAGGTGGTGCTTTTGTGTTTCTGTTTGAAGTCTGGCTTTGATTACAGTGGGCAATTTGGTGAAAACGATTGACCTGGTTTTTCTCCAGAGGCGAATCCCCACTAGCCCGAACAAGCTTGAACTTGAGATCAAATCAGTGCTTCTCAAGTACATGCAGTTATCTGAGTTTGAAGTTCCCCATGTGCATCAGCCCGAGTAAAGCAATCCTGCTTGTTTGAAGATTCAGCTTGAGCTTCAAGCATAAAGATCAAGTTCTTCATTAGCAAATAATTATCCTCCTAATTCACCAAATTGCAGGTTATTTCTTGTACACCTACAGTGCTAGGAATAATGGCACAAGCTAATATCCTGCCTACAAATGTGGAATTTTTATATACTATTTGCGTTTTCACTGTGAATAGGCTTGAGCTAGTTATGATGGGATAAATAAGTGGGCTATTAAACACTCGGGCTAAGGCCCCCCCAAAACATGGGTCGGTCGGTCAGAAATCTTTTCTTTAAAAAAAACCCTTTTTTCCCCCTTCCTTCTTTGGGCTGATATTTTTCAGTTTTGAACGCTTTAATATTTGTTTTCTCTAAAAAGCAATAAAGAAAAAAGCCTGACTGTAGATTTCAAGATTTTGGGGTCTGCAAAGAGCAATAAAACAACTTTTTTTATAAGCCTAATGGAAACACCCCTCTGAAGACAGTAGCCCCTGAACTATTTACCATGGCTATTCATCCTCTTGGAAACTATCCATGAAGCAGTTTCCCACTGGGAATATGCATGCTTTCTCTTTCCAAAACTTACCTGTGTATTGCAGGTTTGGTTGAATAAAATCTAAGCCTACAAACTACAAAAGCTTGTTTTCTCCCCCATTTAAAGGAAAATAAACCTTGTATTTATTCTGAAAAAAGCTGAATGGTCATTAATGACTTGGGAATATATAATAATGGAATGAGTCATACTCATCTCAAATTAAATCTTTTGTGTCAATGGCAATTATTGTAAGCCTAGTAATCATTCCCACATACATTGTAACTGACATATTGTTATTGATTGGAATTTTTTCAGAAAACAAATAGAACAAAAATGAAGCAGAGGGAGACTCAAGCTACTGAACAACGGGTCCAGTCAGTATGGCTTAGATTTGTCAAAGTTTTTTCCAATACAGATCACAGTAGGCAAGAATTCTCCCTAAATTGTAGGTGAAAGAATAATCATATTGTAATATCATTTACCCACTCGCTTTCTTTAATGTCTTCAGTATTTCATAATTTGTCAACTTTCAGTCATACCTCCCCATCTTTACTTTTTTCTTCTTTTCATTACCTCAATATTACCTCTTCTTTTTCCCCCACAAACAGAAAATGGTAAAGTTATTGGAAGATAACTATCCATAATACACAATTTAAATGAAATCTAATCTGAAAGTCATACAGTTAAACATGAGAGCTTCGCCCACAAACCGCCACAGTAATAAAAACATCTACTGTTATCATTTTTCAATCCAGTTGAAGCCCTCGCATCACTGCAATTTTTCCTCCGTCTGTTTTCCCTTGAGGCATACCATGACATTTCAGATTGCGATATGGAAAAAAAAAAAGTGTTACTCTGCAAATGTATGGTATGCATCACAGTCAGACTTCTAGGACGATGTTCTCGATACTTGCGGAGGTGTTAGCAATATTTCCACACTTCTCACTGGGGGATACTGATCTAACATTATGCAACTGGTTATGCCCCAACATGGCTATTTGGTATGTTACAGGTAAGAGATGTCAGACGGATATTTCCTGAATTGATTTCTTTTGAGTTTTCTCTTTATTTGAAAGAAAATGGAACTAGTTATACATGATTTTCGGTATGCTTAAGGTATTAAGGGGAGTTGTCAGAGTAATATTTCCAAAATTCATTGCTCCCTTCTTAATTTCTTTTGTTTTCTTTAAGTGCAAGTGGTTATACCCTGATTAAGTTAAATCACGCTACAGGTAGGGGAATTTGTAAATGAGTTGTGTACTGAATTAATTTCTCCCTTTTAAACTTTTCTGAGGTTTGTTTTTCATTTATCTATAAAAGAAAGAAAGAAATTCAACTGGTTAGGCCCTGGTAGGTTTAAAGTGGACATTCAAAGAAAATCACAAACATGTCAACTAATGTATCACTAGAAACTGGTATGCTATCAAATGGCCATTGTACAAGTTTTAGGTCAACTACATATCGGCTGATTTATAAAAAAATAGCATCTGGTATATACGAGAGAATTGCTAGAAAAGTAATAGTGTTTTAATGACGTCACATAATGCACCAATATTGCCCAAGCAGACGACACCCCATAAAGAATGTACATATTAAGTGCAAAGCTATTATTCTCAAATTATAATGCGTTTAATGTACATAAATGTGACGGCAATTTCAAACCATTCATAAGGGGATATGAAACCGATTCTGATAACTAAAATCTTTTGTTTGTAAATACACAGGACACGGGTTAATTAACAATCAAAGAAACCAGACTTTCAAATTAAAAAAACCCTGGAATGATATTAAGGATGGCATTTGTTCCCTCTTGAAACGTCAAACATACCTTGATGTGTGCAGCTGAAAATACAATGGCTTCTTATTTTGTTTACAAGCTACAGATTCCTTTTATTTTTGTATCGCTGCGTTTGTCATCAAAATAAAATCATGCGCGGGTTTAGAGTGAGGCAATAGATTATACATGTAGTCTGACGGTAGTGAAGTAAGAGTAGGAACTCAAGATAAGATGAAAAAGCAGGCACTGAAAATGTGTGAGATGTCATTGGACATCGTCTGCTTGTGCAAATCATGTCCATCCTGTGATGTCACACATCGCAGCAGCGTTCAGAGAGCTCTTCATGTGCTATGCCGGGGCTGTATTTAAAGGGATCGTTTAACAATGTTAAATCTGAGATACATGTTACCAGTGTCTGTGCTATGGTGTAATATTGAAGCCCTAAAATAATAGCGCTTCACAATTATCAAGAAGTGCCTCAAAAAAGTAAAAATCTTTGAGTGACCGGTTTTACCATACTCGTTTTCCCCAATGGACTGTAGTGTTATGAAAACCGTTCAGCGAAACGGTTTTCAAAATTTGTAATTCCAATCATTAATAACTTGATAATCTGACAGGCGATCGGCTTGTAAAAGTCACGGAGTTCCTGACTGACTTAAAGGTTTATACTTATCATTGCAGTATGAGCTAAATCCAGGATTTTGTTTCAGAATCTGAGACAAAGTTACCGGATCCCTTTAAGCGTTTTGTAATTTATAATAATCATTACTTTGAATGTTTCCAAGCATTGAATTTTGATAACCTTGTTGAATCAAAGTTTCAACTTTGCAATAATGAAAATAAAGTTAGTTTTTAAAATCAATGAATATCTACTTAAAAGTAGAGAAATATTACACTTCTCTCTGTAAGTGTCCCACAAGGCGGATTCTGGTCTGGATTTATTTCTCCCCTCTTCATTTTTCCTTGAGTTTTCTTCAACAACAAAAACATGAATGTGGTTGCACTGAGCGAAAAAAAAAAAGCTCAGACAGTTTTCCAAAGTGACTAACTCTTTGCTTCCACATATTTTTCATGGACTGGTTATTATGTTACTGAAAGTTTAGTCTTCATCTAAAATTTCTTTATATGAAGAAACTACTAAGTTTGAACAAAAAAGTTTGCTTCAGATGTGCTTGAATTTCAAAGTCCCATCTGTCAGAAGCTTTCAATTTTTTCCATCTAGTCACATTGTTGATTTCTCAGGGGAAGAAATTTCATAACAATTCAAAGAATGAGGTGCGTTACATCCTCTTCTCAAAAAAGAATAAGCTAAAATTGTATCAAACTTCCCAGAAGATCATTTGACAGACCTTTTCTCTGGATCATAAAAGCATGAAATTGTCTGTGGGGCAGGAATTAAATTGAAAAACAAAACCCCAGACAGATGCGCAAACAGAACTTGATAGGCTTTTTTTATCTTCCCTCTAGAGATCCAATTAATTCCTCCTTGGGATTGCATTTCGATTGGAAACAATCGTAATACGTCCTGTGTTTGCCAAACCACTCTCCAATCAACAATGCCATCATTCTAAGCCAGGCAAGGAGATGAAATTAATTTGTCTCTTCAGTACCAAGTCCCAGGAAAGGCATAAATTCACCTAAATCTCTTCTTTTTTCTTACTCCTAGATTTCAGCAAATATGCATGGGCACGGCAGCACTGTCTTAATGCTAAGAGCGTAGCCATAAGCCCTCAATGAGTAGATGCGGATCAATGCTCTCGTTTTGTTTGCTCAACGCCTCCTTGGTCCACCCAGAGGATTGCATCCCTTTTTCCAGAAAGATTGTTCATCCCTTGTGGGTCATCTGCTGCACTTCGCTTCACGTCAAGCCCCAAGCAGGGACTATACGTCAGCTACACTTAAAGCATTTATACGAGTGGCATCACTTGAGTGTGTCTGTGTGTGCGAGTGCATGGCTGGCTGGCTGGCTATACGCACAACCCAATTAGGAGTATTTAATTGGGTCATGCAATTTTAATGAGCAGGGAGGGCAAAAGATCAGTTAATTTCATGCATCTGTCCTGCACTTGTACTTTTAGTTTTTCCATTACCCAATGAGTTACCAAAGGGCAAGGCATGAAAATGTTTATGCAACCAACATCCAGCATGCATCTTTAATGAATGTTACTGTTCTGCTTCATATCCTGTTCAAAGTAGATATTGCATCCATGAGACCAATATAATTTCACACATCAATGTGACAATGTAATTCATCAAGATGATACCAAAGAAAAAAAAGAAGAAGATGAATCGCAGATACTTTCTTGAGATTGATGACAGTATCTTCAGAACCTGAGGTACTCCAAGTATTTCAGGCATGTCTATGCTGTTTATAAATCTATTTCAACAGAAAATAGACAGAGTGCAGTCAGCTCGGCAGATAGATAAGGTCACTCGTTAATAAATTTTTCTAGATGTCCCAGGACAGCAGTAATATAAAATAGATTACAACTTATAGCAAAATAAACCTTTCGCAAAAAGTATTTTTCCTTCAGTCAATTGGAGTTACAAAATGGATTGATATTGATATGGTGCCTGAATTATGACATAAACATGAATCCAGCTTCTTAGTTCTTTTCAACCATAATGCATGGTCTTCAATAAATAACTACAGGTATGTCTCCATTATAGTAAGATGATATCAATGTGAGAAAGCTTCATTTTCCCTTCCATTTATGGCAAAAATTGTTGTATTGTGTATGCAGCGTGAAACTGGTATTTTGCACTGCTTCTACCAAGGTATGCATCGCCGGTAGAAATTTTTTGCACTTATGAAATTCTGTATATTTTGCAAACTTTGATGAGAAAAGTAATATCCTCAAAACCCATTGCCATCATAGGATGAATAAAGTGAGCGTGAAGGATTTGCACTTTGCCCTCAGAAAACAAGTGTACAAACAAGATATCAAATACTATAAAATGGACGTTATCTTCTTTGAGAAAGGAAAGAATTTTGAGATTTAAATCTAACCAGGGATGGAACAAGGAAGAATTTCCCTTCAAGGAGGAGGCATGATGGGTAAGTGGTAGAGCAGTGATCTTAGAACCTTGAGGACTGTGCTTCAAAACCATGTCAATGCAACATTGCCCTTAGGTAAGTTACTAATTCAAATTATGAAGTCCTGAAGATGGAACTTACATGTACAAGCGTAGGTTCTCCTAGCTGCTCACTTATGAGAATATATGATATGCTTTCTGATAAAGTACATCAATCTATTAAGCGATCAGAAGTAAGAAAAAAAAGAACATAAATAGATTAAAAGACGTAAAGGGAGACATGGACAGGGAATGTGGGATTGACTCCACACCATCACTGCACTCACCGATATTATCAAGTTTATGAAGATTGGGTAATATCCTAAGGACGGTTGCTCTGTAGTTATCTCCTGCAGCACAGGGGTTGTCTGCAAGCCAGAGTACCCTCAGCTTGGGCAGGTTCCTAAGGAACCAGACTTCTGACAGGCTTGCAATGCAGTTTCTCCTCACGTACAGTTCTGTCAGGTTGGAACAGAAGCTGAAGTCTTCTAACGTTGTGATGCTGTTCACACTCAAGCTGATCACCTCAATGTTGGGCATCTGCTGGAATATTGACACCTAAATAAAAGAAATGAAAGATTGAAAAAGGGTTTAAGTGGGAGTCCACCCTGATAATTAGCTGTTATTGATAACAGCATTAAAAAAATATTATAAATAATATATATATTTTTTTTTTTCTTTTTTTTTTAAATTTTGTTTTTTTTTTTCTTAATTTTTTTTTTTTTTTTATAATTTTTTTTTTTTTAAAAAAAAATGGATAAACACTTCAGTGCTAAAAAAACGTTAATTACATCTTGTATCTTATAGAGTTAGTTTGAGCAATATCTGAATAGCAGTAGAAGAGTTATGAATTTTGAAAGTTGTTATCAGTGAAGCACAAATCAGCCAACACTGTGACATTTCTTGATAGGTCCTCTCTAATTTGCACTGTAAAGAAATTCATAAACTTTCATTTTCGTAGTTTTTTTTTAAATGATGGAATGGATTCATTTTATACAGGGGTTGTAAAGAAACACATATGAATGTGCGAGTATGATTGACAATTTTCTTTTGAAATAATTTATGTGTTTTGTTTTTTGTACAGAGCAAATGGGAGAAAACCTCGCAAGGTACGTCACAGATTTGTGTTTGATTGATCGCAGCGTTAAATATTCATAACTTTCCTATTTTAATTGGATTTTGTTCCAACTTTCACTGACCAGTCCCCCTTATTTTTCTGTTTCTATTATAAACAATGTAATATCAGGGTGAACTTCCCCTTAAAAGGTAATATCTCTAACATTTCTGAAGGCTTAGCAAACAAAATGGAATAACAATTGAGGTACAGGGACTGACTGATACCTGTAAGTTTTTTCATTTTTCCTTCCTGAAATTCTGCTCACCATTACCCACTTTCTGAAATATTTCGCACAAATGCTGTTTGCAGCATAAAGAGTTAGCCTCCATATAGGTGATGGCTAATAGTCTTTTTGTCATAAAAGAAGAAAAGAAACTTAACTGTCAACTCATGCTATTACGTCTTCACCTTGTCAGTATAAGCATCAAAGATTTATCAACCTTGTCACTGCTAAGAACCTTCCGCCAAACAGCAGTCTCTTATATTCAATGAAACACCCAATTTAACACGTTTCTTGGTGTGCACATTCTTTCTATAAATATTTTACCTTGCTTCCAATACATCATTCTACCTGCCATTTCCCTAGGTACATAGGTTTTAACCTCGCAAATAGATTTGTCATGCCAATTGTTGTACTATGTGGTGAACATGTTAAAGAGACAGATCTACTTGCACAGTTAAAGGTGTAATGACCAGCATAAGGTACACCGTTACACTACAATCCCTTAATTATTTTTCTCTTGATATTCATGGTATAATAATAGTTTCATTTTTGTCCATTATGGTTGACATGTATAACTGAGGCATTCATAATGTAACATGTAGTATATCTTTTCAACCAATTTGTATCAGAATGAATTTTGGATAAGCTTTCTACTGGATTAACTTGTTCAGTTGGTCTTTCAATAAAAGCCATTTTCTTTTTTTTTTCCTTCTTTCTTTGTATTTAAACAATCACAATCATTTTTGGGTATCAGGATGAGTTTTGGATAAGATAATCGACTCAAATGACCTTCTCTTTCTTCCTTTCTCTTCCTCCTCCTCCTTCATTACTTTTACTGTGATTGCCGTTATTAATATCTTTGTTATTAATATTATTTTGAATATCATTATTATAATATTGCTATTAGTATTATAATTAATCATCATCATCATCATTATTATTAATACTATTATCTGAACACAGCTGTGTACATGTAGGTACAGTCCTTTTCCTTTGCTAAGAAGGTACGTGTCACAGTCAGACAGCTGATGTTCCCTAGCTGATGAATAAGTCAAGGAGGACCTCCTGAACTATTTAGAGGGGTGTCATACCAGCCACTTGGAAGGCTTTGACAGCAGTCTTTGCCCCCCCCCCCCATAGGCTCCACATAAATCATCACCTTCAATTTGGTTTAATAATGGTACATTACTACATGGATAAAAAGAAATAGCAAGACACACATTATGCTTTGCTGAAGACAACAGTAAAAAAAAAAACACTCATGATTCAAAATAATGAAAATAGTCTAGAGGCTCAACATAAATCATCACCTTCAATTTGGTTTAATAATGGTACATTACTACATGGATAAAAAGAAATAGCAAGACATACATTATGCATTGCTGAAGACAACAGTAAAAAAAACAAAAATACTCATGATTCAAAATAATGAAAATAGTTTTCTAGATGAGACCATAAAATGTGCACTTTTCATCAACTTGTGACAACTGTCAAAAGTGTTTGAAAAGTGTCATACTTCTCTCAAAGTACCATCTGCCAGTTACTTAACGACTCTGACATCGACATAAGGATCCATAAATCTCAGTAAAGCTTGGAAATTCATGCTTGTTTTGATATTTACTAGGCATTCAAATTGTCCCAACAATGCTTTACGACACCCACCTCTGTTGTTTTATGACCAATTGAAATAAATGTTTGCAAATGTTGTGCAAGGGTCTACATATCATTTTTTTGCACAATGTAAATCTCAGGAATGATTAGGAATGTGTATAGTACATATGAGCAAGCCCATCCTAACATTCACAGTGCCTACAATTAAGCCAATCATTTACAAGAATTCAAAATATTTTTCTGCATTGATACACTTTTGAGTACTTTAAATCTATCTTGTAAAAGAAAAGTGCTTTACTTAACTCACAGGGTACATGTACATGTCAAAGCATGAGCAAGTACAGGGTGTGCAAATATTTGATCTCCACTTGTCTCATATTACAAGAGCAAACAAGACTCATTTCAAACACCATACTGGTTATTTTCATCTCCTTGGTTATGTATACATGTCAGTGTAGAAAATGTGCAAAAGATTGATTTATAAAAGAGTCAAAATGAGAACAGGGTACATAATTTTAAGAACTCAGTTCTTGATGTGGAAGATAACTTATGATTGGTGAAGGAGTTTGGAATACATGGGGATTCAGTTTTAGAAATGAGGGGTACATCAAATGGGAATACCTTTGAAAGTAATGGTTAAGCTCCATTATATGGCATTTAACATGAATGAAGGCTTTGGTTATTAAAGGGACTATATAACATTATATATATATATATATATAACATGAATGAAGGCTTTGGTTATTAAAGGGACTATATAACATTATATATATATATATATGAATGAAATTGAAACTTTCGTTAATTTTCCGTAATACATGTATATTAAAGAAAATTAATGAAAGTTTCAATTTCATTCACAAATATATACGTTTAGGTTTATACAAGAGTAATTTACAATAAGATATACAAGAAAAAAATACTTACATCTGTAAGACCTCCACCCCTGCAGATAGGAGAGAAAAATGGGAGAAAAGGAAAAATACAATTAGCCGATGTTAACAAATATTTACTGTAATAGTTGGAATACATGTAAAATAAATAGTAAAATTTGACTTAGACGTGTATGCTATTACCTGAAGAAGAAGAAAAAAACAACATACTTTCTTTCACAGACAAGATTTTATTATCAAAAATATTGCAATCGAGAATCACAAGCTTCTACATATAATACAAGAGATAAGTAAGGAAAGTCTCTCCAGTCTCAATGTACCACCTCCAGCCCCAATAATAAGAATTATTTACGTTAAATTGTAAAAAAATTCTTCATTTTGTATTTCACAGCATCTTTTAAAATAATTTCTTTTGACACAAGACATGTGAACTATAACTCCCACATGATTGAGGCTCTGATCACTATCAAACCACTGTTAATACTTTTGGTTCAAAGGTCATGTTTGCAAAAACGAAGAAGTTTAATATTACTATTAGGTTGAATAGGCCATACTTTTTGATATCCATCATTTTCCTTTCTTTTGTGCATGTCATGTCACACCTTTCATATGTTAAAGATGTTACTTTAATGTGTATTGATGCTTGTAATGATTTATGGCGTGTTATACTTCGCTTTGTGGAAATCCAGAGAACATTGTTCGTGCCTCCTATAGCTCAAATAGTATTGTTCCTGGCCTAATCCAGAAAATATTCCACATGTCACATCATTCATCACATCAGCCATTGTGTTGCTGTAGAACTTGGAAGAAAATCTTTCTTAAATGCTACTTTTTTCAATTCATGTTACTCTGGTTGAATTTAAAAGCCTATTCTGCCAGTTTTCTCAAAGAATTTCAAATGTCTTTGAATTCTCTCTCACTGTTCTCTATTGTTGCTGTTGTGTTTTTTTTTGGGGGGGGGGGGGGGGGTTGGGAGCTCCTACATACATTTACACATTTTAGCCACGTTAGTGGACTTCAGGGTAGGTAAATGGAGAAAAAGATTGCCAAAATTGTTCCGATGCACACAGATGCATGTGCCTTTTGATCGATCGTGAGACTACTATATCTCCCAACCCAATCATAAGCCTGAAGATTCTAATGGTGTCACAGTCTTATTACTGGCTGAGGGGGCTGAAATAGAGGCCAATCAGGCCTGTATCATAGAGAGAAACTATCTGCAATAACAGCCTCAAGGCTTTGGCAATTTAATTTCAGGGAGGATAGCTGTAAGTGAAGAAGACTCTAAGGGTTTGATTGGGCAGGCTTAATTAAAGAGAGAAGGGAGGTGGGATTTACTGGCATAGGATAAATGTGCTAACAGTGTTCACACTGGGCAATAGCTTTCAAAATTATGAAAACATGGCAAATTCAACAGTATATTTAAAGCGATTGGAAGCTTTTAATATCATATGGCTCAAAAGTAAGCAGCCTACTATCTGTCCCATTTTGTTGCTTGAATTTTCAAAATTCACGTCAGTAGGCTTACGTTGATGTAGACTGTTACAAGTCAACATGATGTTTACAAGCATAGTTTATAAATTCAAATATTATTCAATAAATACAATGGGTTTGTACAACTTAGTAATGTCTTCTTGAACTCTTGACAATGAAACTCTCTGGAATATTAACAATGAGATAATGTGAACTGCTTTGTATATGTAACTCTGATGACGTGTGTATGTGTGAACTACCCACTTACGGAAACAAATGGGCCATGCATGCACGCACTCTTTACACCCTGGGAATCCCATTGAAAATGTGTTGTTTTGACATATGTTCGTAATCAAGGATTCTTCATCATCACTTGGTCACGTTGAACTACGGTAGTATCATCAGGAAGGTGTAACAGCTCTCTGAGATCATTATTACATGTACTAAGGCCTATTCAGATGGAAGAAAAATCAAGCTATGAGTGAATGAATGGCAAATAAAAGAGTTGTGGAGGTAAACAAACATACATCTGGGTATACATGTACGTTCACAGGCCAGAACATCACTTGCAATTTGTGTTTTACAGTATACATATATATATATACATATATATATGTGTGTGTGCATGTTGTTTATCCTTTTTAACAATCTTTTTATACATTTAACAGATTATATTCTGTGTGCGCTTGATTTACTGTGACTAGTGAATATGCAACTAGCGATAGAAAAATGGAGAACTCGCAATAATATGAACATTTCTGGTCCACAACAACAGTAGCTGACAAATAGTCAATAGCCAACTGATGGATGGATTGTCAACAAAAAATTAAATTATCAAAAAGAAGATAAAAAGTTAACAAAAGAAATAGATACCATGTTCTATGAACTTGTATCCCTACAGGCAAACAGTAGTACAGCATGCCAATCAATAACTCTTGAATAATCTTTTTTCATTTGGCATTGAAACAGTGCCATTGGAATTTTTAGGTAAATGTAGAGGCTCCTCTTCACAGACATTTCTCAGACTAAAGAACATGTACATCTTTTTCGAACATATGATATATTCCTTTTTATTCTTTAACTTTTTTTATTGGTATTAGTATTGAAGAAGAGGCACTTTTGTAATATCAATGAAAATTCTGTTTATTCATCACCTCTTTCTTCAACTCTTTTGACAAGTCTTCATTCACCATTTTCTTACAATAAAATTCTCTTTGATCGTCTACTTCATATTCCATGTACCTGTACATGTAGGTCTACCATGGATATGTTTCCATGGGTCTACTATCTTACATATAGTCAACACCTGAGCCAGGCCTNGATCGATCGTGAGACTACTATATCTCCCAACCCAATCATAAGCCTGAAGATTCTAACGGTGTCACAGTCTTATTACTGGCTGAGGGGGCTGAAATAGAGGCCAATCAGGCCTGTATCATAGAGAGAAACTATCTGCAATAACAGCCTCAAGGCTTTGGCAATTTAATTTCAGGGAGGATAGCTGTAAGTGAAGAAGACTCTAAGGGTTTGATTGGGCAGGCTTAATTAAAGAGAGAAGGGAGGTGGGATTTACTGGCATAGGATAAATGTGCTAACAGTGTTCACACTGGGCAATAGCTTTCAAAATTATGAAAACATGGCAAATTCAACAGTATATTTAAAGCGATTGGAAGCTTTTAATATCATATGGCTCAAAAGTAAGCAGCCTACTATCTGTCCCATTTTGTTGCTTGAATTTTCAAAATTCACGTCAGTAGGCTTACGTTGATGTAGACTGTTACAAGTCAACATGATGTTTACAAGCATAGTTTATAAATTCAAATATTATTCAATAAATACAATGGGTTTGTACAACTTAGTAATGTCTTCTTGAACTCTTGACAATGAAACTCTCTGGAATATTAACAATGAGATAATGTGAACTGCTTTGTATATGTAACTCTGATGACGTGTGTATGTGTGAACTACCCACTTACGGAAACAAATGGGCCATGCATGCACGCACTCTTTACACCCTGGGAATCCCATTGAAAATGTGTTGTTTTGACATATGTTCGTAATCAAGGATTCTTCATCATCACTTGGTCACGTTGAACTACGGTAGTATCATCAGGAAGGTGTAACAGCTCTCTGAGATCATTATTACATGTACTAAGGCCTATTCAGATGGAAGAAAAATCAAGCTATGAGTGAATGAATGGCAAATAAAAGAGTTGTGGAGGTAAACAAACATACATCTGGGTATACATGTACGTTCACAGGCCAGAACATCACTTGCAATTTGTGTTTTACAGTATACATATATATATATACATATATATATGTGTGTGTGCATGTTGTTTATCCTTTTTAACAATCTTTTTATACATTTAACAGATTATATTCTGTGTGCGCTTGATTTACTGTGACTAGTGAATATGCAACTAGCGATAGAAAAATGGAGAACTCGCAATAATATGAACATTTCTGGTCCACAACAACAGTAGCTGACAAATAGTCAATAGCCAACTGATGGATGGATTGTCAACAAAAAATTAAATTATCAAAAAGAAGATAAAAAGTTAACAAAAGAAATAGATACCATGTTCTATGAACTTGTATCCCTACAGGCAAACAGTAGTACAGCATGCCAATCAATAACTCTTGAATAATCTTTTTTCATTTGGCATTGAAACAGTGCCATTGGAATTTTTAGGTAAATGTAGAGGCTCCTCTTCACAGACATTTCTCAGACTAAAGAACATGTACATCTTTTTCGAACATATGATATATTCCTTTTTATTCTTTAACTTTTTTTATTGGTATTAGTATTGAAGAAGAGGCACTTTTGTAATATCAATGAAAATTCTGTTTATTCATCACCTCTTTCTTCAACTCTTTTGACAAGTCTTCATTCACCATTTTCTTACAATAAAATTCTCTTTGATCGTCTACTTCATATTCCATGTACCTGTACATGTAGGTCTACCATGGATATGTTTCCATGGGTCTACTATCTTACATATAGTCAACACCTGAGCCAGGCCTGTGCTACATGTATATGGGTTAAAATCGGGCATGAAATGCAAAATATCAGTAGTGAAAGAATTTCTAACAGGTCAAGTTACAATCTCCTGCCTAGATCGACCTTGCAGTGGGAATTCCATCCAAATCTAGCAGAAATCTTAGCAGATTGTCTTTTGCTAATGACCCATGGACAGGGTCTATGAACTTGATGTAGGTCTACCTTACCAACCAGAGGAAAACCCTTTCAGGGAATGCTAATGGCTGTGGAATTCATGCTGGCATTCTTGGTCTGATATCGAAGACACAATTGGTGATTTTACTAACAAAATTCACATATCTACATGTATATACATCTAGAAATCTTGCTTTTAAACCGTCTATTATCAATCATTTTTTTTTAAAATTTGTCAATAGTTGGCGAATTTTCATTCACGTAGAGGAAACTTGATTCATATATTTGTAAATCCAACAACGAATATGACAGGTAAAATTTTGTTGAAATATAATAACAATAATATTAATAATGAAAACGGTGCTTACAAATATGCACCCCCCCCCCTGTATCTAAGGTTCATCCTGCATAAAGGAAATGCTTTACCATTCCTAGAGTACAAATAGATTTGTGATCTCTTTCTATGTCATCATCCTGACCAACAGCCAGGAAGTTTTTATCCATGGTTGCTGCTGGGTCTTTAAGTTCAAGACTATGAGTGAGAGGGCAGGGGAGGAGGGTCTTAGGTTAGGAGGGTCTGAGAGAAGCCAAGCCGATGGGGGTCAAAAGGCGCGTCTTCATCACCTGGAGGTTGCCAAATAGCCTGATATTTCTGATTTGGGAAGTAATCCCAAATTTACAAATCGCGTCTTCATCAGCTCGAGATTCGACCTTGAAACTTGAAACTGGACCTTTAGAAATTAGCTCGAGATATTTTGCTCAAGGTTCGCGAATAGTGCAAGTCTTCTGTCTGGTGAAGACGCACTGGACAAATAGCTGCATATTTTGCCAAATAGTGGTATATTTTGCAAACTATCCCAAGATATCTTGGGATGGCAATCCCTACCAAATATCCCAATTAGCTGGATAGTTTGCGATTGGGATAGTTTAAATAGCTGGATATTTGGCAATCTCTTTAGGTGAAAACAGGCCTAGTGTAAACCTGGCTGAAGCCTTGACCTTAGCTGACACTGCAGTTCCTCAGGGTCTAAGATCACACTCCAGATGGACTCTACCAAGTGGTTGTTCTACACATAGTATGGCTTTCAGTTATGCCCTTGAACATGTACTTCACTTACAAAAGCTACTACTAACGAATTATCTCAGGAGAGTAGAAGTAGGTTTACACACACGTTAATGTACATAATGTAATACCTGAATAAATGATTATAACAAAAGTATTGCCAGGTTTCTTGGCTACCATTTGTTTAAGAAGTAGGTCAACATACATTCTGCATATCAGGTAAAACGTATATTTAGATTCACATGGTGCAGCCGCAAGCATACTGTATAGGAAAGCTCTTTACTTGTAACTCAAAGCATTTCAGGAAATCATAGATCTATTCTTAACTTGGTAATTATTGTAATTATACAGAATGAAAATTGATTTCAGATATAATTCAACAATGTGGACTGGGCCATCTATATATAATCATAAGGTATGAGCACATCGACCCACCCATGCATACCTGGCTGACATCATCGCAGAGTATCTTGTTTCTATCCCTTCTAGAGAAATACACCCTTCATTGCACAACTGTCCCAACAAGGACCCATAAATCTTAAAAATAGGCCGGATTACAGTGAAATTGATATCTGGGGGAGAAGTATTGGCATATTTTCATCCCGAAGAATCCAATGAGAATTTTGCCAAGCCCCATCAAGTTGTTATAAAGGTCACCATTCTGCAGACTGCACTATCCCAATTTTGTAGTCTACCTCAGTGTGATATTTGCACAAAAAGTAAATAGAGGAGCACTACAGAGCTAAAACAATTTCAGCTTGTCAAAGAATACATATGCACAAGTACATGAGTGAAGTACACTACATACATATCAAGCAATCATTCTCAAATTGAGTTCTGAGAGAGGAACCGCAAATTGTTTTGGCCTTTCCCTCCATGACATTTATCCATCAAAGTGCCTAGAATATTGGATGTGGTTGTGTACATTGGAAATCCATTTGTCTATCGCCAGGTTCTAATATTGTGCTTACACAATGAAGAGTGTTTTTGTAGGGCATACACAATCTACATCGTAAGTGGATCATGAAATAAGTGAGCTGAATATATGAGAGAGAAGGAATTCTTTTGCTAATGACATTCATACTGTATTGCATTATCAAATAAAAGTTCAAGGCTATTTCAAACTTTCGAAACAATACATGTACTTCTCAGAATTTCAGTTTGTTGATATCATTACATAATTCAACATGCCCAAGTGTCTCTTATAAAGTGGACCGTGTATGATTGCTGGTATATTTGTTGATATTTATTTTCAAGTTACAAATGAACATGCGTGGTCATTTATATATTAATGTACTGCCATGTTATAATGTACTTCTATGTATCATAACAATTCACAAACAAATAATCTAAATATGTGTCTTTAACGAATGAAGTATTCACAAATGATAATCACTGTGCCTGAAAATTTATAATTCATCAAACAGTTTAATTAAGAACAAACACCAGAGAAGACTTTACAAATGTTGAATGGACCTTTAAGAAAACCACAAGACCACAATAACCCCAACAAGATATGTGATCTATAATGCAGTCAAGATGAGTTCTTATCTTAAGGGATACTACAAAACCTCAAAAATGCATGCAAATGTACATTCCTATATTCTTTGCTGATGTGTTTTTATTTGAGGCTTTATGGTCCCTAACAGAACTGACATCCAGAAAGGCACTAATGTTTATCCTTTTACATAGAGTTAATGCCTTCTGGCTCTCAAAGGATGAAAAGGCTTGCCTACAATACATCTTGCACTACATACACACTTAAATGGTTGTGTAGTTGGCTTAAAGGGATCGTTTAACAATGTTAAATCT
>BEXV01000092.1:52139-77837 GCA_003118195.1 Hemicentrotus pulcherrimus | reverse complement strand
AATTTGTTCTAATTATCAGTTTTTAGTAAATTTTCTTTGTGTAGCTCCTTTAAGGAAATGTGAAGACTCTTTTCATTTCTTTATTGATGCTTATTGATGACCATTCCCATAACTTAATGGGCAATTGCAATTTCTGTGCAATTCAATTGATCCTCATTAGAAGGAGATCTGAGACAGTATCTTTTATCCAATTAATACGTCCCTCCCAAATCATTAAATGTTGTATTTTCTACAAGTTAACTTCCAATATTGATTTAACCAATTTCACATTTAAATTCAATTCCCAATCAATGTTAATCCTCAGAAGACTCCATATTAGCCTAAGTGGACAGCCATTGTGAAATGTAACCTTTCACATTGACGTGTTATCAACAAGTTTTTCCATCTCCACCATGGTCTTTGAATCACAAATGCCTTGTTGGGTCTGGCCAACAGCATGAAACCCACCTCATCAATTGTTCCTGAAAGATTAGAGGATATTTGGTCTTCAGAGACCATAGTGAGAGTGATTTTAACAATTGGCTGGAGGATTTCAATCGTCTTAACATTCTTAGTGCCTGATTGACCTATTTTCTCCCTCAAACTACGGTCCAGTCGCTAATGAATAGTTTCATGAAAAGGAGGTTGACTGATGCACCACAAACTAAACAAGACAAGGTGGGACTTTACAATGCCAGTTTCTAATGGAGCTGATTTGTATACACAAAGAGAGAGAGAGAAAGAGAGAGAGAGAGAGAGAGAGTTGAGAGATAGAGAAAGAAAGAGATAGACAGAAAAAACTGAGAAAGACAGAATAAGAAACATAATAAGGAACATTGGAAAAAGAGGTTGGAGATTAGAAAGAGATTTATAGATTAATATAAAGGAGATGAGGGAATAAATTAAGGACATACCTTCTTTTGTACCTATTCATCTTCAGCTAAACTGAACCCCATGAGGATAACAAGTTATCCATCCATGGATCAGTTGATTGATATGAGCCTACTATTCGGTTAGAAAAGAACTTTAAATGTCAATTACTGCAATGGAATCAATAATTTGCTTGATCGTTTGTTCATTTCCTGCTACCATCAATGTGTCACAGTTGGGATGATTTACTCTTCTTCTATGACCAAAGAAATGATCTGAATTATTGCTCATAATTCAAACCATAATGGGAAAGCCAAGGAATAATCAATTTCTGACTGTTTTTATGGAAAGGTGGCTTCAATTAACGAGGCTATTTTGGAGTAAGAAGGAGAAAAAGAAGGAGGAGAAAAAGAAGGAGGAGAAAAAGAAGAAGAAGAAGAAGCAGGAAGAGGAGGAGGAAAAAGTAGGAGGAGAAAAAGGAGAAAAAAGAGAAGAAAAAGGAGAATAAGGAGAAGAAGAAATTTACTCTAATGTAGAGTAGATTTGATGGAAACACTTCCAATATCTATTCAGGATTGAGACTTCTCACAATTGTTTATTTAGAGGATATGCCCTATCATTTTTCTGGTATAAGAGCAGAAATACATTTCATTGCATTTTTACAGTCAAGAAGGAATTCATATTACAATTTTAAATTTAAAAACATCTGTAAAGCGCTTAGAGACATTGTATTAAGCGCTATATAAAAATTGAATACTATATTATTATTATTATTATTATTCAAAAATAAACTAGAACTTTTGCTAATATCTTTTATACAAAATGCTTTTAAAAATCATCATGCATGGAAAGAGAAGTAAAGAGACAAATGTCAGAAGAGTTCAGAGTCATTTGCTAGCTTCATACTCATATAAATTTGTATCCATTTGTACACCCTGTGCCTGCAGCCTGATTGCACCCGTTAAACAATGTCCACAGAACAAATAGACAATTCATAACACTTAACTCTACACCATAATAAAGCACTAGCCATTTTCAAACAGACGTTTGGCCTAAATCCCTGTAGTAATTACAAAACAAAACCACCTTGCAAGAATATTTCTCAACTTTCATGTTGCAAAGAGAAGTGGAGGCAATTTATTTTCCTCCCATGCCCCGGGAAAGGTCCTTGTAGAATACAATAGGTTCTCCCATTACTCACGCATGGGACCGCTGAAAATGACCGTATCTCAAAGGCTGAAAAGAAAACATCCCATAGATATGAGAAATAGACACTACATGGTTGAAAGTAAGAAGGGAAAAGCAATTTCTTCCTCTCATACATGACTGACAGAGTGTGAAATTTAGCTATGGAGAGACATGCATCCCTACAAGGAATGGACTGGATGGGGTACCTACTTGGGTACTAACCAGATGAAATGCCATTATCATCACCCCCAAACAAGTCGATAAGGCTTTCAAATCAACAGTATGAAAGTAACAAGTTATTCTGCAAGATGTCTATACTCGAATTCATTTCATATCTGCAAGATCTTTTAGTTGTATCATTCTGAACACATGTAGGTGTACGTGTATCATTGATTGAATCAAATAAAATGGAATTCTTTCTATTCCCTGTCAAGAAAATGATTTAAAAAAGTAGGACCTACACCACTGTACCTGCTGTACTAAGGTCTACTAGAAACTTCCTGACATTCAAGAAAAGCATCCCATTTCTATCATTTGTTTCAATGTGTAGCATATGAGTAATCATTTTACAAAAAAACAACAGGCGAACAAACAAACAAACAACCAATACAAGGAATAAAAACACCACTCATTATCTATGAGAACAAAGGCATACTAATTTAGCACTAAATGTTGTCCTGTACACAAAGAAAAATAATAACTACTTAACATGCCTGTTATATTAAGCTTTTCAGGGAAGGCATGGTACAGGCTTTTCCCTAACAAACCTGCACTTAATTAACCCCAGGGCACTAATCATATATAATCACTAGTCTACATGCAGTATTAATGAAGTTCATCATGATGACATCATATCGCGTGTAGTCATTAGAGATTAAAAATCATGCATTGACATCATACAGGATAATGGGCCGAGGGTAATTAGATCTGATTATCTCATAAGCTAATATTTGTTGTACACACATTGGAACAATACAATGAGGGTTAAAGGGCTCATTCATTTATATGACACTGTATTAAGTGCAGGGTATGTAGGCTTAAAGTCCAAGTCCACTCCAAAAATAACTTACTTTTAATAGAAGCGGAAAAATCAGACAAACCAATCAAAAAAAGTTTGAGCAAAATCGGATAACTAAAGAGAACCATGGAAAAGTGGAAATCACTACACAAATTGCCAACTAGGTTAAGAGTTTCCCTTTTTATCCCCTAAAATTTATTTTGCGTGCATGACATTTCACCTAAAAATTCATGAACTTTGAAGAATTGATACTTTTTTCTGAATATTGTATCTTCATAGTTATTGATTTTTATATAAACAGTTTATCAACATTAACATTTTTCATGATTTAACTGGGGAAAAACAATCTATATTAGTCCATCTGACAAAGACATATAACTATCAATCTAACTTGGATGCTGGTGTGAAGAAATAAGATTCTTAGGGGGGAAACTGACCAACAACAACAAAATACTGACCATTCAGGGTAGTGTAATATTTTGTTTGGTCAAGTGTTGGTCTGGTGTTGGTTTTGTTGGTGTGACTAGGGTATTACAATTGCTACATGTACTAGATGAGCCTTGGATACATATCTACTTAGTCATAGATCATTCCACCAAGTTGCATCCTTCCACCTTTACTTCAATGATATCAGCTTTTCTGATAAAATGTTGCCCCAATCCTCTGTATCGCATTACTTGCCGAAGGGGGTTTGATACTGATGAAAATGACAGTGCATAACAACAGCATGATATAGAGAGGGAAAGATAGAAATAATCCCTCAGGTGCATTTCATCAAACTAATTGGATATGATGAAGATGCCAGGCAAGAAAGGAGTACATAGGGATATATTGGTGCTCTGAATTTTACATAGATCAAATACCTGGGCATAGAAGGGTTAATAATTTTTCTCTAGGCCCTTCATTTCATATATAGAACGAGCTAACCTACAATACATGAACTTGAAAATTGAAGACATTTCCTAATCCTCCAAAGTATACTTCTGAGCAGACTACCTCATCTCAATTTCTTCTCCCTCGCGCATGCATTAAAGTAGAAAGTCCATACTCCATCTAAAGTCAAATTCACATTTACAGGCCTCTTTCACACATCCGCTTCAAGAAACAGTGCAGCATGCATGAATCAAAACAATTTACATGAATATGAAGGTACAAAACATGCTCCTGTAACAACTGCTCCGTGGTAATGTCCTAAACTATTACTAATCAAATTCCTACCTTCATCGCTGGACCAAACACTATATTAATCAGAACAGTTACTTAACCTAAACTAAAACCCATTTGCAACCCTAACCCTATATATGTGACAAATAAAACCTTAAGTAAGTTTCACAGGAGCAAATGTCGGATCACCACTAATGAAAGCAAAGGTAGGTGTGCAATAAAGGTTTCTTAGAAAGCACCTACTTATCTGGGTTTTAAGATCCAGCAATATCAAGCACACTTCTCATGTGTCATGTTATATTCCCCTGCAGCATTTTGTTCATCGTGGTTAACTGCATTATGCGCAAACAAAGTTTACATTCTAAGAAAACATTATTTTGCCTTGAAGCCATGTATGAAAGCTTCTATCCCTGGCATGGATGATAAAGAAAATCAAAGAGGAAATGTTTCTGAAAGAAGAGCCCCATAAATCGGTGATGTGTTTGAGTGTACAACTGTCATAATGTAGATCGATCCCTGTCTTCAAACAGAAACATCCTACTTCAAAGCACCAAATCTAAGTCATGCAAACACAGCACAGCTCTCTGCAGGATGCACTAAGGGTTTACTCAGGATGCCATTACCGGTATTTTCTGGAATACAGAAAAAGTTTGAACATAGACAATTTCTAGAAATATGGATTTCCCTGTGTTGCCGGCCTCCTTCCTTTGCATAGAATTGTTTAAAACTTTCCTTCAGGAAGCATCTTGTTATCTTATGACAAAAACTTGATCATCTTAGTTTTTCATTCTCCTTACATATATCTTGACTAATGCAGTGTTTGATAGTAGACCTTTGCTAGAATGTAATTCCCTTAGTATGCATGCATCTATTCAATGATTGTCTACAATCCTAGAAGGTAATGTCTTGTACAATAACTATCACAAGTATGATGAAAATGGGTAAATTGTCCACAGGTAATCCAACAGATGAGGATATCAAGGGTAAGCAAATGGTCTCTGCTCTGATTACATTTTTCAACACAAATTTTAAAAAAAAATAATCACATTACAGATATAAAAAAAAGATTTTATTCTATGGAGCATTCCATATTTTTTCCATGTTTAAAAACATGTATAATAGCTAAATGCAAATATAAACCGAGGAACATGGGAAAGAAAGCTACATATACGCCACCATGTTTCTGACTACACATGTTTCAAAATTGTAATACTGGGTCCCCAAAATATACACCCCTAGTCAATACAACACATGAATACATTGATCTCTTGTTTCTTCACCATCTATTCTCATGACCTCAAATTCATGCCACATTTACATGTATAAAGGAAACAAACATGAATAGGTGTGCTATCATATGAGAGGAAAGCTTCAGGCCAGAGTCTCTGTAAACTTATCGTGATATGCAAATGGATAGGAATGAAGCGATGGATGAAGGAGAAGTAGTATTCAGTCACTTGTCTGGTACCATTGGGACTCATGCTTCACCCCCTAGGGTGGACTTCCTTAACCTCTTTCACCTTCATGTAAGCAATGTGAAACATGGCTGCCTTACAGGACGTTATATGGAAATTCGGAATACATCCATATCTAAAATCACTATGGTAATATTGGCCATAACATATTTTTCACAATTATCAAATAAACAGAGCGAACGTGGGGCTTATTGGCATCTTGAGATTGCAAATTCCATGATCTGACATTTACTTCTGGCAACAATTGATACAGGTTGGTGACATACCTTTTTTGGTAGCACTTCTACAAATGGTGAGAAACTTGTGTTTGTGGTGTTGTTTTTGGCAGGTGAAAACATTGCAGGGAACAAAAACAAGTGTCACATTCATGCCTCGATTCATGCAGGCATGTCAAACATTGCATTATGCACTTGTCGACAGAGTCAAGTACATTGTTGATGTGCGTCACAATTTTTTTCACATGAAATTGCACTTGCAAACTCCACTCAACTGTGTACATACATGCATGCGATGTTTTTTAATAACACCAAGCTTTTACTTTCCACCTTTCATATATTTCTAAATCTACCAGGGACAATGAAAAATTTGAAGCAAATTTGAAGAAAACAAAAAATACTTCAAGGAAGGTAAGAAATCTGTGACAGCTCTCTCCTTCCATTCTCACAGGAATATACATTTTTGCTTGCAAGCAAATTAAATTGTTAAATTACAAGTAGGCCAATGTCTGCACTTATAATATACCAAATCACATAGACGTTCTTTTTTTTACTTCAGTCATGTGTGTTTACCCTCAATTGAGCATTTGCATGAAATTAATTTCAGATTTCATCATGTTCAAGCAAATATGACAATTCAAAATAACTACATGTCATGATTTAATTAATTACTCAGTGATACTTCGAAATCTGCTTTCTAAAAAAAATGAACAATTTTATAGTCTGTGCTCGGCTCGGAGTGAGCAGATCATTTTAAGATAAATCCCACAATGTTCATACATTAAATAGGTGGCTTATTTCCTCATGGATGAAATATGACGATCATCCCAGTTCATGTGTGGGCAGAGCTTTGGATTTACTTGCAAAGGAACGAGATGCCCAGCTATTTCGCTTGCTGCACCTCCATACAAGCTTGAAGATTGGATGTAAGATGCGTACTGAGCTCCTGTCTCTATTCATTACCTTCAAGGTTAACAAGGCCGAAAAATCCCCAGACACAAAAACATGCAAGGATCCAGGCAGGTAGATGAAGGGAGATAAACAGGAGATGATACAGGAAGATGAAAGGGAGAGTGGGAGGAAAAGAGAGACGTAAACAACCCGGATGAATAGACACAGGCATACGAAAGAGGATGATGACAGTCTAAAGAAGAAGTACCCTAGCTCATTCGCCACTTTGAAAATATTCATATAAATTTCTTCAATTTGAGAGACTGAGGGTCAGAGAAGAAATGACAGTGTAAATACATTGACCATCATTATTGTACTCCTTTATTATCTGGAACTATAAACTATCATAATATAACTCATCCTAATGCATCTTCAATTCTTCTTCAATTCTTCTTCGTACGTTTTGTTACCAGAGTGTCAGATCAGTGTTTAAGAGCCACACAAGGGTGTCACCTACAAGATGGAGTTCCTTGATGCCTCCTGGAAACCTTGTCAGCATGCAGTAATTGATAATGTGCGACAAGGTCTGGTCTCTGCATTTCATTCATTGAAGAACATGTATATCAGAGGATTAAATTAAAAAGCAATGGGTGAGGGGGGAGAGAGAGAGAGAGAGAGAGAGAGAAAGAGAGAAAAAGCACAAAGAGAAGAAGAGACAGAGAAAGGAGATAGAGAAAAATAAAAATGTAAGGGTGGGAATAGAACAGAAGAGAATTAGGAGAGAGAGAAAGAGAGAGAAAGAGAAAGAGAGAGAGAGAAAAAGAGAGAGAGAGAGAAAGAGACAGAGAGAGAGGGGCAGACAGACAGAAAGACAGAGAGAAAGACACAGAGAGAGGGGGCGATAGTAGAATAGAGAAGGAAATAGACAAAAATAGAAACTTGGATGGTGAAATTTGATGCTCATTTCAATTTCAAGGTAAGAGGCAAATTGTGTGCACTGTATGGAAGATGAGGCCCATGGATTACTTGAAGAAAGAAATTGACAATCAAATGCTTTTACTTCCCATTCTCATTCAATCTCACAGCCTAGTTCGCAAATACGTGCAGTGCCAACTTAACTCCCTAAACGCATGGATGGGTAAATGTCATTTTCCTCAAAACACTCGCTTAAAATACCTACAGCGTAGCCATACAGACTTCGATGATGATCAAAGGAAAACTATTAACTGGTATAAGCCTTGTGTTCCACAGGCTGATAGATAATCAAATGATCTTTTGATGCATTTTATAATATCAACGCCTTCTGCTTATGATCAAAATGTCAATTTTTTGCCAAGATATAAGTACATGTAAATATCTCTGCTTTCATTTATTTTCTTCTTATAGATTTTTTTTTCTTCAAATATAATATGCTTAATTTGTATATCAATGTTGCATGCTTTGCAAAATATATTGATTCCCCCTCCCCCAAAACCCAAACAACGTCAAATTAATCAATTTTGAAGGATTAAAAGATATGAATTGTTGAAATGTTAGGGGACAATGAATGCCCTAGTCTAATAACTACTTACTTTGATTTATCATAACAGTGACATACTCAATGGGGTTTACTAAAAATGAGGATTATAAAAACAATAAATTTGACAACATAGGGAAAGAAGAGAAAATAAATCGATCCGCTCTAATCAGCCATCTACATGTAGACCTTTCTCTGACGCCAGTGTTATGACAATCTCATTTAATATTCATGTGCGATTGCATCCCTTGACCGCTCAAGGGTATAGTGCATCATATAACCAATAATGTTTCTTTCTTAATCGATAGAGGAAATGACTTCACACTCTCTTAGCTGAAATGTGACAAGGATCAATGCCTTGGGATTACAACATGAGAAGCAGATCGTTTGGATCACTCAAGACTTGGGATTCAAAATTTCTCACTAGTTTTAATAAAAATGAATCTGAAAATTGTTATAGAAATTACTCATCAGAGAGGTTACAGAGAAAGAGAAAGTGCAGCCAGATTTGAGAAGTTCATCACAATACAAAGAAAGCCTAATGAGAGAACAAAGGGGGAGAAATGAGGTAAAAGAAAATACTACCGGTAAACATAATACAAAGATATACAAGACAACCTGCTGAAATATTTTATGTAAGAAGTAATAAAATCCACCTTTCCCCAGTTGAACACCTTGTCAACATCATCATTGGGATAGCCAGGTATCTTTCATGTGATAAGTGATGTGCTTTGTTTGGCTAAACATTCTCTCTCTTATCTAAAAACCATGTTTATCTCCAGATCCAATGACAGCAGAGTTGTATGAAAATACTGAATGACTGTTATGACAAACACCGTGAGCTGAATGTCAATGTTTTCAACTTCATGTAGGTGCCCAAAATTCAACTTGATCTGGGCTGTGGAATACTAGAATGTTGTTTTGTCTATAGCATTTTAAATTGAAATTGAAATTAAAACACAAACTGTACAGTGTAAATTTAAGCTATAAAGTAATTTATTATTCAAAGACGTGGAATTCAAGAAAGACTTGATAATACTCTATTCCTAAAAATTATTTCCTCTTATTCAGGAGCTTTTTGATGGGTTACTATTTAAATACTCAAATTTCATCTTTTATCCCCCGAAAGCTCTTTCTGATCACTCACAAGACTATTTTCCCCCTACATTTTGCACTCAACATTCTTTAAATCTTTCCACTTCCCTAGTCAAGCATTTCCAGGACTTTGTATTGATATATCCTCTCATTTCCACAATATACATGTATATCGTATGAAAATGTACATTCATTAAATAAATAGGTAGCACTAATTTGCTCCTCGGCACGATAGGGGTCCCCAACCAATATGCATATATCTGTATAGAGGCTATGTCTCAAGATGTCATTTATTTGTAGACATCTCCATGCATGACTCTCCCTGCAGGCACAACCTGGAATAGGCTTTTCAACTACATAGTTTGATGGCACAAAGCCTCAAACTTGTAATGTTGGATGTACATGTATATGGTTTGAATGCAACTCACAAGTCATTGTGAATTTGAATAAATGACACAATATTGTCTGGGCAGAAGGGCTATTCCTGAATTGCCATCAATTACGCTACTTTATGTATCGACATTTCAAACTATTGGCATTCTCAAATTCAATGAAAAATATATAGCACTTTTTTAGCTTTAGAAATCATGATTGATAATCTACGGAAGTGCTTGTTACTTTCTCCATCTCTCAATGAATTTCATCAGTTCGAATCAAATCAATCTATTCCTGCATCAAAAGACGCAACCCATCAAATCAATTCGTTTATCAAGAATTGTATAAGTCAAAACCATTACCGAGATTGAGCAGGTATATATGCAAAGGGGCTATAAGCTCTATTTGCTTGTAGGATTATTTTTTAAATCTAAAACTAAAGCATGAGAAGTAAACAAATTTTGTCTGATGTAGATTCATATTATGATTTTAAATTAATCTCAGGTCAACATTACCCAGTGTTATTTATATCCTTTGATTAAATATTTTCTGAAGTAAACCATACCAACCTGTTTCATCTAAAGTGCAAAAACTGACCACTTCTATGGTTCAGCCTGGATATTCCCTTGTAACTCTTTTCCTACTAAGATTAAAATACCACATGGAGTTATCCCTGCAGTTTTATTATAACTCTGCATTAGACATATTTCAAAAGCTGAAACCTTTGCTACCCAGGCAATGTCAAGGGCGATATTTGTAGCGCTATATCTTCATTGTACTACTGAACCACTCTATCATTGTTCCCCACGATGCCACTTCCAACTCCAGCTAATGGAATGCTGAATGCCCACAGCACTGTTGAGACACCAGTGGAGGAGCCATGGGTGCCTTGTAATTCAATCCAACCTGTTCTACCCCACCAACCCATTTTTTTTTTTGCCCTGAAGTCTTTCGTTCTCTTCCTAGCGCCGCCACTGCATGATTATTGCAGAAACGTTATGTCCTCTGACATTCAGGCAAACTCCATCGTCATACATCAGGTTCAAGTGCAAGCTTTCAATCTGAAAGCGTAGCGCTGAATATTCAATGGGGAAGAACAGGTACATGTATGTGCTAGATGAGTGCTTTAAAGACGTGTACCTCTCCATGACTACAAAAGGACTGACAGGTAACATCCAACCCCTTTTCATCTTTCACTCTATTCATATACATGTACAATCCATCACCCATATGCAACTCAAAAAATATTTCTATTGTACAACATCAGTAAATTTACATCCAATAATCAATTATTTCTGCTTCTTTGACATTCACCATTACCTCTTTTTACCTAATTTATCATTTCATAGTTTTTTCGTGAACTTGTACAAAAATGGTAGGTATGTAGAGTTATAAAAATATAAACAGTATACTGTGATACTGAGATAAAAAGAAAGAATAAAACTGCAGCAGATTTGAGCATGGTAGGAGTAAGAGTAGGACTGTCATAAGCTAGTTAACAGTAGTGCAAATACAATTTTCCCCCTTTGTTTTCTTGGGGTGCTACTTATCTGAACTGTTTGTGGCCTTTAGAGCATAAACTGATGCTAAAATGTGTGTACATAATACTTCTTAAAAATCCAATCTTCTACAACTTGTGCTCAATTTCTTACCCCACTCTTACGCTATCCCCACATCATTCCAACTGCATTGGCGACTACTTCTGCTTTATTGCTTTCCTTGATTCTCACCATCTTTTGCATCATTCCCTTCTATCCCTTCATCCCTGGTCATCATTTCCTGGTCATCATTCCCCATCATCTAGAGAGCATGGTACACAAACAGTCCTACTCAATATCATCCTCAACGACTTTGAGGCAGGCTTTTGGTTGGGAGATGACAGCACTGTGGTCTACCAATCCTTACATTACCATATCATCCAGACATGAACACTTCACGTTATTTTCTTTTTTTTACTGAGTAGACCTACATGACTTGTACTGTATGCTATTGCTTGCAACAGGTATACATTTACAAGTATGTAGACTACCTTTTTCCTTTCAATTTACATTAATCACTGAGAGAAATCAAAATCAAAATCTTAAATTTGCTCTTTCAAAAGGTAGAAGGGCATTAACTCTGTGACAGGGATAATGAACTATGTCCTTCTGGCTCTAATAATTAGATTGGTATAATTAAACATTCATCATACTACTCTTAACCCGTTACTTCTGATACTGCTACATGTAAACATAAATACAAATGTTCCATTTCATATCAAGCACACATTGCAACACGTCCCACAAGAAGCCAGCAGGAATTCATTTCGATTTCAAAACCTGAACACAAGTTTGTCGATCCTTAAAAGGAAGTGAAGATCCTCCATGTGTCTGATCATAGCATCATGGCATCAATGCACAAAGAATCCATTGTAGATGCAACTACAGGGTTGTATAAGTAAATCTACACAGTACTATCAGTACAGGAACATAATGGATTCACCATCAGGCTATAAGGCATCAAGGCATTTGTTGATGATCTAGAACTTGTCACAGTTGGACAATGTGCTAACTAAACTGGTAATGCAAAAAAAGGTACACCATCTTTTCTACAGAACTGAAAAAGTAAATATTTTGATCATTCTTACTTTTACTCTATGTACAGAAAAGATGTTTTAAAAAAACAATATCATATATTTCCTACTAATTAGTTCATTCTTATGGTAAATGCGATTGTACATGTATCTCTATTTTCATCCTGATTTATTGAGTAGAGGTACAATCAATAAAGAAAGACAGTGCAATCATGATTGGGAGCTCCTATGGCACTGACTGGGAAACTTTCAATTTCAGTTTCAGGGGTATCTTATTTTCTTCCAATCAATTTCAGTGGGGCAACGTATTTCAAAACAGAGCCTTCACCCAAGAGGCACAGCTTCCCCCCTACGTCCTATCAACAGGGGACAGAAAACAAGCTTGAAGCTCTACTGTGTTTTCTCAGGCCGGTGAGAACATTTCGTTATCCCTCTAATCGTCTTGTCTGTTTGCGTTTCAACGACTTTCACACCCTTCTGGTCTTTTCCAATCCCTTTTTCCACCTCACCAGTCGGAACAAACTTGAGATTTGACTGACAGATTTTTCGGTTACTTTCCTCCTCCGGTTTCTGGCAACCCTTCAGATATCTTTAGCCCCTAAATCCCAATCCTAGGTCAAGATGTACAAGGGAGAGAAGAAACAAAAAGGTGATAGAAGTGCGTTCCCAGTCCAAAGCACCAACCTTGCGCATTAAGGTGGCACAGTTTTGTCATGCTTCTAGACTCGAGTTTCCCATACAATTGTATATATCTGCAAATTCCAAAATGATGCAAATGTCACTCTCTGTAAAGCAAAATGTCTGTACGTGTGTACCTGACATGCCTAAGCCCTCGTGCTGATTCATCTTTTGGTTTAGGAAACTTCAATTATTCATTTACATAGATGATGGTCGTGTGAATTCGTACCCCTACATGGAGGAAAACGGAAAGCTGTTTCATCCATCTCAACCACGCGGTGTAACGTTTGCTGCCTCATGTTTATTGCAGGAGCATCCCAGGTCACTTCCATACAGGTGATATGATGAGGTCAGTGAGAATGAATCACACTGCTTTGACCACTCCAGTTAGGGTACAACACCTGGAAATACAAACCTCCTGGGGTAAGAAGCGGTCACTCTATCACAATATCTCATGAATAATTGCAATATATTCACAGAGCCAGCGATAAAATGATACCCTTTTTAAAATCATCCCTTCTCTTCTGAGAGTCTTGACTCATGAAGCTATTGCTTACTAGGTGGTAGTCAGATTTGTTCAAACACTTCCCTCTTGTTATCACCACAGTGACCCCTCAGGTGAACAAACCTTTTGCTTGGTAAGGAGCAGGCATGGATGAAATCAGATTTGAAGAACAGTGTTTGGTGACCAGAAAGACGTGAACTTGAGTTGCAATGTGTATGTACATATACATGTAGGTACCGGTATGCGGGACCATGCTTGTAAATTATTCAGTTAGTTGTTATTCCAATTTGAGAGAAAATTATAGACTTGGAGGCAACAAGAAATGCACACACTGCTACTTCATTTAAAACATTAAATAACAGAGCAAATGGTAATTGCCTTTCATGATAACTTCCTACAAAGTTGATGACTACAGAAATACTGAAAACGGGCAAAATGGCTATTTTTCCATACAGAAACTACCATGCTACATGTTGTATGAAAACTTTTAGGGAAATGGAACAGTCAGAGATGTTTTACAATATCAAGTTCTCATTCAGCAAATATATAATTCATATCAAAGACCCGGCAATCATTTCCCACTGGAGCAAATTGTCTAGAGACCGAGAAACCTGATAAAAGTGATAAAGTAAAGACTCCTGCTTGCTGCCGTCATCGTTGACAGTCATTTTCTCGCTTTACCATCGGTCATTTTGCCACTTTGCATCCTCATCAAAATTCAATCTATGCACCCAGTGAAGGGCTCTTGTGAATTAGGGCATAGAAGTTTGATTTATGCATGTATAAATCTGACAACCACCCATTTGCACAAAACTACTACAAAACAACCTACATCCCTATTTTCGTGAATGGGAAAGAAATTAACTGTGCTTTGATAAAACTTGACAGAGTGAGTGTTTTACTCATCTACACTGTAAATTGAGAAGAACTAAACCCCTTACGATTTCATTGACCTGAATCAAAGGCACTCTCCACACTGTGTACTGTAGCCTGTTCATGTTTTTCACTTGTAGGAAAGCAGCAGGGTATTAATTATTGATTGATGCTTTTCATTGAACAATTGTTGAATCTACTAGGATTGTGAACTCACAGTAGTATTGTCTGAACTATTCAATGTTGACAAAACAAAGGTCACTTAATCTCTCTGAACTTTCCCTAGAAGCTTATTCTTAAAACCCTCCCAGGACAGTTAATGCGAATCATCCCCCAAAATCAATACCAATCAATAAGTGTTCACCTATTGTGATTGTAATATAATGCCATAAAAGTGGGAGAATCTACATGTATAGGAAAAAGGTAACAAACTTTATGTGCCTGTACATGCAGCCTTACATATTATAATCAAACTTCTCTCTTATGAAGTGAAAGTGACTGCTAATCAATTTGAAAACATTTGTGTTTAAGTATGAACATAACTACATGTAATTGCGCATACCTTTCTGGGTAAAAAAAAATAATACACATGTACCAAGCTTCCTCTTGTCCCTGCTCCCATATTTATTTATTTATAGCCTCCAGTATATTTTCAGTATGCATTAGTAAATTAAATTTCATTCAACAACACTAAATCCATGTGATGTCCTAGCTCGTATAGTAACATGTAAAAAAAAAAAATTCTTCACAGGTTATTTGTCATAACAGATTCAAAAGAAATGTACATTGTTCTGTATGACTATGACATCCCCAAGAAATCTACATTAGAGTAAACATTTTATCAAATATATCCGATATTCTCATGAAAATTAATCCCTTCTCCACCTAATGTAGGCATTATGTATTTTCTAAACCCCAAATCATGGTGGCTGAGTTCTATGCATGAGCAATGATAAATGAGTACCAATGACATTTTTCCAAGATGACTGGCCATTGAGCGGCTCCCCACTATAAAAGTGGTTCATACCCTATTTAGAGGGAACATTAAAGCCACTAGCCACCAGCAAGGTACATCGATCCTGCTAATCCACCTGTAAATTACAGCAAGCCCCATCAAATATTCATCAATAGGTATTCTAAGTCGTGACAGTTAGGGCCAACATTGGGCTATTGTACCTGGTTCATGGTATTGTTACCCCCTTTCATTGGTCCATGGTCAGTTGAAAGAGTATTAACATGGGATTGGAATATAATTGGCTTCAATACAGACCTGTACAGATGCAAGAATATAGTGTCAGAGACCTTAAACCAAGATGCTTTGCTAGTTTGCTATCATCTGACTGCATAACAATTGTATTAAATGAAGAGCTGGTGTGGCGCAAGCGGATTGTCGAGTCCTGCGCCGAGCAGACCAAATTGGAAAAATGCAATAACGATTGTCACATTGTGTATTTGCGTGCCCCTCCCCTCTGTTCTTGCTGCAGGCTCGGGTTCAGGGGAAAACACTCTTGTTCCTCGGACAGAGCGTTAACTGAGGGACACAGGCTACACTTAGTGTGCCTTCATTCAATACTGGTAATCTTTCTACAGATATCTTCGTGATCTAGGCTGCATAGTGTTTGAAAGATTAACAATAGAAAGAGAAGAATAAGAAAGAAATTGTGATAAGACTATTCATGTGTCAATATTAACTGCCAAAACAAAGATTTGGGCTTCTTTAATATTTGAGAACTTGATAAAGAACCGGGTAGATTCGCAATGTATGCTGGAGCGAGAGATTTATACACTTCTCAATATACTCTGTTTATGCCACTTTACCTTTATGTTGCCCTCCATGTATCCTAAATGTCAAAATTTATCCTCTTCTTTGACAGGACCTTAAATGGGTTTAACCATACGTGATCTGAAAGGCAAGTACATCCTAGAATATCGAGTTGCACAACAGGTGTTGCACAGTGCAAACTGTGGGAAAGTTTTGATTTTAAAATGAACTTTGGAAAATCTTTTGAAAGCGAAACTTTCACTGAGTCTAAGAACAGGTGAACAGGTGGATTCTTTACAACGTTCAAGTATTGAGTTGGAAATGGAAGATCAAGGGAATGTTATTGGGTAAAGTGAACTCCATCAGTGCAGGACACAGAGGTGATGAGGCATTTCCAAATCCAGTCAACATGACAAGAACTGATCATTTGATTGCATTGCAAAAGAAACTAGACATTGCAAGATGATGATTGATTATATAGTCAACAAGGGTAATTGTGTTGTGGGTTTTAGGAATCATCAAAATGACATATTGACTAAATCTTGCTGAAAATCATGAATGAAAGGTACTACAAGCAATGTGGGTATGAAGCACTTCGCATCAACATTTCATCCAAAGTCTTAAAACTATTTCTAGTCATATATTTGGAATGAGGGCAATCCAATATTCCAAAAAGATTCTTTTCCATCGTGATATTGCTACTATGACAGGCCATACAGTCATACACTATTTGTCACTTTTATCAGAATTCAACATTCTCTTTTAACCCTTGTCACTCCTTGATTTTAGCCAAATTTAACAGTGCTTTGGAATGTCAACTTTGCATAAAAGTGTAACAAAATGAGGAATGGACCATGCGTGAAAGGCCTTTTCCATCTCAACAATGCAGAACATAACAGTCAAACAAGACCTGTTTTTTGTGCTACGTTGCAGAATAAAAGGCACATAGCCGGAACACCCCGCTGTGTTGAATGTAACCTGAGTCACCCGATGAAGTGTCTGTGCAAACAATGTGCCTAGATTTCATGCTCATCCATCCTCACAACTAATTTGTCTCCTACTCTCAGGTCCAAATGATAAGACATGCATAGAATGAGAAATACGGACTCACTGCTGATGTCTTTGTAATCAGGAGCAACCATTCATTTTTAAGACAGGTTTACACAAGTGGTGAATGAAAATTTGTATGGTCTCCTCAAAAGAGCAATTCTTCGAGGCTTTCAAAATGATTACACTGAGAGCACAGGATATCCTCAACAGTAATACAAATGTATGTTCTGTAGGCTATTATATATACTAAAGTCAGTTAATAGAGGTGCCTAGGGTGGATTAGCTACCTTAACTTGTAAAATTCACTATGATTTAAAAAGGAGCACTATGAAAAGAAAACTATATCAATTCATGGCATCTATAATGAGCCATAAAGTCACTCTGTAGCATTCCACATTTAATTCAAAAGTTTTTTCCCAGGTATGCATGCCTGCTGCAAAGTTAGGCCTTAATCTCTTGTTGAATACAAACTTGTAAAAAAGAAGGGCTAATATCGTTTCACACCTCAGTCTGAATGAAGATGGAAGAGCCACTCGAATAAGAAGATCATTTACTGATAAATTGAGATGGAGTTTTAACTAGTGATAACCCTACATGTACCATCCTCACTGCCTACAGGCTGAAATAATCCAGTGCGAGACACCGTACAGGCATTGATTGCAACAATCTCACATGATACAAATCCAATTCAAGTGAGCTACTTGCAAACACTGAACATTCTCTGAAGCTACAGTTGTAAATTGATATTATGCAAACACAAATCTTCCAATCGTTAAACTACATACACAACTGTACATGTACACATCTAAATGTGAGGGGATTTTTCTTAAATAGTATCATAAAATACATCAAGAAAGTAATTTAAGGATCAAAGTCCAAACTAAGTTTCTCTCTTTTTACACGATACTAATGTCATTATCATAAAAGTTTCGCAAAATGTTTCTAATGACAGCTCAATTATGTAGACCAAAAGCAAATAATTTTTTTGTTGATAAAAAGAGAAAGGTTTGTTTGGGTTTTTTTTCTCTCAAAAGGATACGTTTCTAAGTAGAACTGCCATGCACCATGAGAATAGTGTACATGTAGGCTATGGGAAAGGAATGAAAACGATAAGGGCTCCACAATATCGGCTAATTGATTAATGGATTCAGAACGAAAACATCATGACAACCTCAACGATGCACTTATCCTCAGTGCAGCTCTTCCCTCCGCTAAATTCCATTAGCCTTGCTCCCAGTCTAGCTCTTAGAAAGCCCACCAACATCAGCATCAAGGTCAGACAATTTCAGTGCTTTTAAAGTGCAGAGCTGTCTTTTTCGGAAGCGAGTTTCATTTAGACTAATGAGAGAGCAATTAGGGTTGCTAGCGCATGAAAGTATCGAGATGAATAGATGCAGAAGTGTGAACACAGAGGAATCACAGTTCCAACATCTTTTCAGAGACACTCAAAATCTCAAATGTGGCATGAAATGGTCTTGAATGGGCCAGTCAATCATGAATAAATGAATGAGTAAATGGACAAATATACCTGAAACAGTAACTTCTGTAAAAGCAAAGTTTGCCCACTGTCATGATAAATTTTATTCATATGTACATGTAGCTAAAGGCTTGATCAGTTGCTTGTAAGAAAAAAATCTAATTAACACTATCAACACTATCGCTCCTCTCTAGTAGTATCAAATACATACAAACATACAAAACATTAATTATATGATAAATATGTTTGAAGTGTGAATGCATACATGTGTGTATGAAAGATAAAACACAACACCCATCCCCTCCTTAGAGGATTAACTACACATAGTCCAGCCACCGGCCAGTTTGACTGTCGATCACTATGATTACATGCATGTGTACTGCACATCCTGTACAATCTTATCCTGATTACTTTTCATACAATTTTTTTCATTCTTTTTCTTTTTTGAATTATTAGTTAAATTACATTGTAATTGTTAACTCTCTTTCTCTCAATTGAGTAAACAATCAGAAAGTGTTCATTGTGTCTTATTCACATACATACTGTACGCCACATTCCATTGTCAACATTCAGGATATATATTATCTACACTTTCTCGTAAATGTATGGATGCTTGTTATGTATCTACACAGAAAAATGACTGCCAATAAAGTTAGACACAGACAAAGCACATGGTGAAGCTGCTCAGTCATCCATCACTACTTGTGTTAGCAATCTATACCAGCTTCCCAGGATTTCAAAAGTGAGCAGGGTCACAGAAGGACAAATAGAAACCTCCCTTTTCCACAATTTTACCGACCCTCTCTTGTCCCTTGAATGCTTGAATCAGACTTCTTTTCATGGAACTATTTCTCCTTTTTATCAACTGGGTAATTTCTTTTTATCCCACCTTCCCACAAAAAGATTTGCCTACAGAGGGCTCTGGAGTTTTTGTCCAAATTAGAATAGGCACCCAACATCGACACAATGAGCATCAGTCGGAATAATTTCCCATTGGGCACAGTATGGTATTCCATTGCCCGAGTGCACAGCATGTTAGCCTTAATGGAAATCAAGTCATTGTGTGGAATGTGTAGCACAATCACAAGCTAACAAAGACAAAATTTGATTTAAAGGTGGAGTTCGGTTTGGAAATCTAGCTGCCAGCTTTTTCTCCTTAAATTCCGCTTTAAAAAAAATTGTAATCATTTTTTCATCAAAATTGCTTATTTCTCACATGAGTAGAAGAAAAAAAAAAGATTATGTCATGACTTATGAATTTCGACATTGTTTTTTAGCATGATATGATGCCAACATCATTTTGAAATTCTTTTGTGCTTTTTCAGGGGCAGGTTTTGTCACGAATTAATGTATGGTATGGTCTAGGTTTTTTTTTGGCACAATGGCAGAAAATAAATTCTAAATTGAGACTGTTAGGTCACTTAGGTGACTTTGGTCTATCCAATCCGTCTTCAATTTGAGTTCTAATAAGAGCCAGCCCTTGTTTTTAGATGCGTTTTATGATAAGTGTAAATACGTTCGCATGCAAGGAGTTCGCTTAATTCAGCAAACTCTGTCCATACCCTTATCACACTAGACCAAACTCTATTAACTTTTAAGTATCAAATTGGCTATGCACACAAAGGTGATTTTGAACACATTTTAGGTTTTGTTTACATCACTCTTTATGCAGGGGTTTGGCCAATTAAGCTTTCATGTAGATAATAGCAATATCATATTTCATGTAATCTCCTAGCCCTTACACTTTTACAGATATTTTTAGTTTAGCCTTTGCTTGAGTTTAGCCTTAACCATAGGATACATGTAGATGTAGATCTAATTATTTTTCATCATTTTGTAAAGAAACCCAATAAACTTTGAACAACATCCTCATCTAAATATTGTACCTAATTGGTCTCGGTTCGGCCTAGAGTCTATCATTAAAAGTTTTAGAGTAACGGAAGTAGATCGGGGTCAAAATCAAATTTGTACTTCCAAATTTTGGACGTCATGTTTGATGTATCACTGAACTCCTTCAAATTTCTCGTCGACCGTCTCCAGGGGGCCTCAGTATGGACGTGTTACCATAGTTTGCACGTGACCTAAGTTTGCCAAGATATCACCAATGGAAAGAGGAACATAAAATCACCCAGAACAACATCTTCTTTGCAAAATTTTGAAAATATTAACAATAGATCTGCAAATTTCGGAGTCATTTGCGTCAGTTCCGAAAAATTATCAACTTACTACTAGATCTAGATCTATTTACTTACCAATTTCAAAGGGTCTGAAAATCTTTGTTTTGAGAGCAGATATCCTCAAAATTGTAAGTAAGAAGTGGTACCAACCGATTGTATGATATCTTGCCTTGCAATTGCATAGAATCTAGACTAGATCTAGACTAGATCTAGAAGTCTAATACCTTATTTTTTATGCATCACAATTTAATTTATTTCTTTTTTAGTTGCAGCGCGCATGCCGATCCAAAATCGAATTTTAAGATCGCGATAGACCCTCTAGACTCTACCTCTGGAATCCTTTGAAGTTTGACATGAATTTTCTAGAGACTAGACGGACCAATTTGTAGTGAAAAAGTTTTCCGTCAATTTGGTATCTAGTCTAGACTAGATCTAGATCTAGATCTAGATCTAATTGAAATAAATAAATTTGTGGAGAATATCAATATGAGAAATAATAGATCGAATATCACATTTTATAATATTGTCAAAATCTCCGCGAACTTTGGTCACTCCTGGCCCTTCAAATGGCTTCATACATTAGTACTCGTACTCTACGATTACGATACGATTACGAGTAGATCTAGGGTCTAGTCTACGGTCTACAACTCTCTAGATCTGGACCTACAATTACAACTTGTTTTGATGACGACATTTATCTCAGAAGTCATTAGAACTAGATCTGGCGCCCTATATCTAATTCTGTAGCGTTTACATTGCATTGAAATGACAACGATCGGCCGGACATTTGTTTGAAAAAGTCTGGCTCTTACTAGATCTACTGTGGTGTGAAAGACAATCGGTGTTGCAGTTGCAGCTAGGCGGCTGCGTATGGGGAGAACAACACCCGACGTTTAGATAGTGACTTACCAGCAATTCAGCTTTTTGACATTTTCCAAGTCTGATGCCCGTGCTTTGGCAAGCACTATTCCTTCCGTCAGTTTCACCATGTTGAAGTAAAATTTGTAAAGTTTAGGAGTTAATGCTGTAGGTTGCTGAATAACCACCTGGAGCTAGCTCGAGAGTAATTTTGAAAGGTTTCCGTCGGGCATAAAATGGTATCGCAGGTAAACGGTTTGTTGCCTCGCGATCGCGTTGATTTCTTATTCAAGATTGCGCGAGAGCACTCGTGATCGTACGTACGTATTTTGTAGCTAGTTTGGTAACGGTACTTGACCGAGCCATGTATCCCGAGAGTTCAGCGATAGGCAGAGCTAGTCACACGTAGTAGTTGATCAAGCTGCTGCATTGCGAACCATTTTTGCGTGCGCGTTTACAAGTCATGAGCGATGGAATAAACACAAGTTCCCATTGGTCGAACGTTTTCCCTGTAGATAAAATTAACCAATGATAAACAGCTGCATAAAAAAAGGTAATCGCGGCCATTTTAAAGTAGATCTCTGTAAAATGGGAATCTTGGTTGGAGCTAGCCGCTTTCGAAGTTAGGCAACCTCCGCATACTACTAGAATGCTTTTGGAATAGTCAGGTAAGATCTCATATTATGTTATTTTATGATGTGATGATTATGTTTGTTAAATTAGCATTAGGTCTACAAGAAATTAGATCAGTACGAACACGACTCACGAATGAGAAAATAAAGCCAAACTCAAAGAACCAAATTTAATTTTCGATTTTGTCATCAACAAAGATAAGTCAGTCCATGGCCACGGCATGCCCATGGTGCCAGGCCAGGCGCAGGCACAACAATGTCGATGACAGTAGGGCTAACCTACTCAGCACTTGTCTACGATCTACCCCTTAGTTTCCTGGGGGCCATTTCTCGAAACCGTCATAACTACAATACAAGACCAACGACATCTTGCCACTGTCACGCAACTTGTCAGCTAAGTAAGTGTTTCACGAAGCCGTCTTTGCTAAGACGAGCGACAACTTCCGCGACAAGCGAGTTGTCACTGCTCCAAACACGTCATATCTTTTTAATTGCTGTAAAGCGCCATCACAAGTCAGTTTGTTGCCTTTTCATGGGCTGCGAAATGTACGATTAGTTTCACTAGATATCTAGATCTAGATCCTAGATCTATCATTTTGAGAAAAATAGAGGTCTAGAGGTCTAGGGTCTAGAGTCTAGACGAGTTCGGTACGTAATCATCCGGGATGCGAAATGCAAATGTTAAGAAGTGATAGGGTCTATTACAAATTAGATCTAGAGTCTATACAGAAATTTTAAAAAGCTTAATAGTCTATAAACATTAAATCACAAATCATTAAACTAGGTCTGGATCTAGGGTCTATAACGTATAAATAAAACAGATAAGAATATTACACACCGTTGTCCATAGTCGATCCATAGAGGTCTAGTCTTTTCTTAGGATACCACATAGGGTCTACCTTTGGAGGCCTAGTTTAGACCCTATGTGCATTATTATTAACTCTCTAATTACTTCTTCCAAATTATATTTTTGATATCAAAATTAATTAAATAGATCTAGAGTCTAACGAGTTTTTATGAGACTCTCAGGAATGAAAATTTTCCGCGTATAGATCTACGCGGATTTCCGCTTTTTCCTCCGATCCTAGATTTATTTATTTTTTTTATTTTTTATTTTTTTTAATTTAAAAAAAAAAATTTCTCATGAAAGTGATCTGCACATAATACACATTAAACACATTTGATGGTATTGATAAAAGTGTGTATTCAGAGCCTGTTTTGGGGTATGACCCTCCCCCGCTCGGTCGCTTCGCTCTCTCGCTTTGGTTCGCGAAAGTTTTTCAGTGTTTTTTATGAACAGCACTTTTCATGCCTGGACTCTAGAATATAACTGGCTGAGAAAAGGTACGTATTGATAAACTATTACATTACGGTATCCTTCAACTACCTTTTGATTGGACTGTCAAAAAAAAACACTCACCGGTTTTTCTTCAATTTAAGAATCTTTACAGAAATATGCAAATCGTTGGATGATCTACATTTGATAATGACACTATTTATCATTTATTTTAGGAGAATTTATATGTATATATATCTTTTTGAACAATTTTAGCCCAAAACTTGTTTTGGGTTATTCGTGATAAATCAAATGGATCGTGACGAAGACTACATGTATGTTCTTGAGCTGCTAGTATCGCGATTTATCGATATCTTGTCTGTCATGGCTTCTTGAAACGGTTTATCCACTCCATGACATCTCTGTAGGTCTTCTTCTTCTTCTTCTTCCAGTAAAGTACAGACCGCTGTTGGCGTATTATCGTACTTGTGCTTGTCGAGTGCCCAGATGAATAGTGCAAGTAAAAATCTCACTACAAGTTGATACTATGTGCGGCTAAAAAAAAACAGGAGAGGCTTAACGAAGCCTCATTTGTTGCACCCCCTGCTTGAAGATCCCCAAGGAGGTGCTGTTGACTATACTCAGGGGGAGAGAGTTCCATAGTCTGATCGCATCAGGTCGCCAACAAAAATATGACTGTCATGGAGTTGGTTTCGAGAAATGGCCCCCTGGTTCTTGGTTGATTGGACCTCAAAAAAACTCGTCTGAGTTTTATAACTGGAGGTGCATGTAGGGTGTATTATTAATTTGTAGATGGGGGGACAACAGGTAAATTTTAAATCTGACAGGGTCAGTGTGGGTGTTAGTCTCTGGTTTAAGCTGGTTCCAATCTAGACCAAATTTTCTGTCTCTTTCGTTCGTTACATGTAAGCCGCTTATTTGGGTAGGGTCGGCTCTCTCTTAATAGACAGAAGCCTAGGTCTTCGCATTCACTTGCAAACACCATGGCCATTCATGGCCATATTTTTATGCTCCAAAAATTCCCCCAAATTTCATTTTACCTCATACATTTCCAATTTATGTTATATTGTAAATTAGGCCTAGATCTAGGCTATAAAACATCGGGGCATGTTGGTTCCACTTACCAACTTGACTGAAATAATCAGTTTAATGGTCCCTTTTATGTAGAAATTATGGATAAAATTGACATCCCATGTTGAAAATCTGGCAAGCCGTATTTTACCTCTCGCTGCGTGTGACGCCATCTAAATCTTATCCCCTCTAGTCTACGCCGAAGGCAAAATGATTATGAAGAAAAACTGTGATAACGTGATAACGTGTAGCTCAGGTCTAGTTCAAATCACGCACTGTTCTCATGAAGAAGAAGTTCGCAAATGTGTCCGTTCTTGAGTGGGTCTGTTGGAATTGCCTGTTGACTTTGACTTTGTACAGAAACTTTTAACATGACTATGTGCAATAAATCCTCAGGAAAACGGACAGCCCATAAAAGAAGTCGGTGAACCGAGGGTATTTCATTACGCGGTATCTGTTTTTCGCATTGCCAGCGCGCGTATCGGGAACCCGAAACCCGCAGAGTGCTAAAAAAAAGAAACAATTTGCTGATGATCCTTATTTCCTATGACGCATTTTATCTGCGTATACAAGGATATCCTTGTTTATTGGGAGGATCCTCATTCTTGGACCAGCGCCCCAAATGACAATGTACCGTAAATCTCTGTGTATAAGAGGCACTCGTGTATAAGATGCACCCCGACTTTTGAGATTTAAAGAAACAAAAAACAAAAAGAACAAAAAAATTAAAAAATTCAAACAATTTTAGACAGCGGCGGGATATGAACCCTGGCCGACACATGTAGATTGGCAGCCGAAGCCAGCGCCTTAGACCGCGCGGCAATCGCGCACCGATGCTATACTCCGATGTATTTAGTTCCGTAAATCTCCGTGTATAAGACGCACTTTTTTTACCGTCGGGAAAATTCAAAAGTCGGGGTGCGTCGTATACACAGGTACAGAATATTTTGAGTCCTCAAA
>BEXV01000092.1:24718-45475 GCA_003118195.1 Hemicentrotus pulcherrimus | reverse complement strand
GGGGGGGGGGGGGGAGCTTGTTATGTAATGCAGACTGAGTCCAAGTATTGTAGTCCATTCATTGATAACAGGTTAATGAAATAACTTATCACTAGTTCCCCAGGAAAGAAACATTCATAAATTTGAATATATGTTAGAAAACCGGTCTATTGCTCAGAGTGTATGCATGAAATGCACCTTCATGTAAAGGTTGTTTAACTGATGCTGTATGAGATATTTTACTTTTGTAATCCAAACACTCAGTACAGATGTTTTTCTTTTCCTGTAGCATGAAGCTTGTTACACTATGAACATGACTGACAAAGAAAGCGGACAAAATATACAGTTCCTCAGATAGACAAAGGAACATCCCTTCACTGCTATTATGTAAAAAATATGTAGAACAGGTGTCACATGCATATTCACCTGTTCTACACATTTTTACACAATAGCAGTGGAGGGATGTTCCTTTGTCTACCTGAGGAAATGTATATTTTGTCCGCTTTCTTTGTCTGTCATGTTCATAGTGTTATAATATGTTATACAATTTTGCTTAAAGTGTTCTACATGTAGTTACAATGTCTATTTGTAAATCTTATCTTGTATGGTAGATCCAACTAGCTAGAAAGTATGAGTTGCTGGTAGACTGTCAAAGAAGAGCCAGACTTCACCATGATGCCATGACTACCGTTGCTCTCAGCTTATTGGTCATTCCTGGTCTTGTGTTTGATGACATCAGCAGCAGGGCAGAGCAATGGGTCAAGGCCAAGAGGGATGCACTGAAGATTAATGATGATCCAGATCTTAGAAACAGGTACAATATTATTTTCTTTGGTTGAATTTTGAAAGTATATGGAAAAGCTATTGATGTGTTGTCTAATGTTTGTCTTCAACTACAATGCAGAAATAACATTTTCTGTAAACTTTTCTTTTCTATCTCACTGGCATACAGTGATTTTGTTTTGATGTATGTTATTTGTTTTGATTTTTCAGATTTATGAAATGTTAAAATGTGTATTTTTCCCCCTGTTTTATATCAGAACACTTCTTGATGCTTGTGAAGAAATGGAGGAGGAACTTGCTTCAGAACAGTTGTCGATTGTTGCTATGGCTCTTGAAGAAGAGCTAAAAGTATACAGAGCTCAGAGGTACATGATATATCTGCTTCATTATGTCTCTTTAAAAAAATTATGGAGAAATTGATATGGAAGTCAATGGTTTTAAATTTTATATAAGCATATAGAGCAGTATTATGATAACCCTTAAAATTTACTGTGTTATTATATTTCTAATGGTTATTGTGCCACCACTTACTTTGCATTCCAAAACACAAAGCTGTCATGTTAATTCCATTTAGAAGTCATTGCAGTGCACATACCGTTTGCATAAGAGGAGAATGAATAAATAATAAAGTCTCTAAGTTCGCTATGGGTTAGGATACTTAATTTTGATATACTAAGTATGATTTGATGAATTGAACTATGTTAAGTTAGTTTTCTTGCAATGTACACCTTCTGGATACTCTTTGAATTCCTAATCCTATTTGTTTCTGCAGGCATGATACATCTGTTGAGCAGTATGCAGCCATCCAGGATCTCATCAGGATGTATTCCAATGAAGGTTATGAGATGGAGAGAGCTTCTGTTCTCATCCAGCTAACACAACTTCTCCATTCTTCTGGTCTGGAGAGTGAAAGGTAGGATTTGAGTTGCCCCTTCAATACTGACAGGAAACGATGAGTTCTGAACTGTAATTCTAAGATTGGAGTTTTAACTAATGTATTTTTGTTTTTCAAATGCCTTGACTTATGAGACATTTTATAAATCATCTGCTGAAAGCCAGAAGAGTGCTAACTCATTTGTTAGCATCCTACTAGTTAGTTTCCATTAGATGATATCCACTACAGTCAATATATCATCTTGTTCCGCACAAGAACAATACTGCTGTAGAGAAGAAGCTTTCAGTGGTCAACATCAGTAGGAATGTGATGTACAGTTTTTCTGTATAATGATTAACCCGACACATAATTTACCATTCATCATGAATGAAGGCTGTAAGTAGACATGCATTTGCATGACTGTCATCCATTTCATTTGTGTAGTTCCCCAGCAGAGGTCTGTATCCAGGCTGTTGAGCTCCTGGAAGGTCTTGCCCAGGAGAACCTTGGTGTACACTCAGACCTCTTGGCTAGGGCTAAATTCTGGCTTTACCTCTGCCAACTGGAGACTGCAATACAGGTATGTCAACAAATTATTGGTCTCTGTTATCTAATATTCTGTTCATAATGTTGAAATATGATGCATTCTGTTGGTTTTTTTGATATTTGGATAAGAAATCTCTACATCTTTATATGGATCAGCAATATTGTTGAATTACAAATTTGAAACAACACAGATTTTCTTCTTTGTAGTAAAGCAAGTGAAGTGAAAATATAAAATAACAGTGGGTTGGTGTGAATGGTCAAACCACTTTGCAGACTAAAAGTAGTGAATTGTTTGTTTATTACCTCTGTCAGAATGTCAGCCAGAAGATGTGATGATGAGCAAAGATTACTTTCTGGAGTATGTTTATAACAAATGAAACAGCCTTATATCTGGACCGAAATAGAATAGAATACAAAGAAGTGGGATGGCAATATTACCTCAATATAGCGAGAATCCTTTAACCCTATTTTAACTGGGCTATTTCAGACCAAGTTTTTACTGGGGGTGGGTCAATTTGACCCCCCCCGTACTATTTCGTGACTACTCTGAAACCGTGGCAGATATAAATTTTTCCTTTAGGAACTTTTTTCTTTCGAGTCTTGCGCATCTTTTAAAACAATTTTTTCAGAAAATCAGACCTATAGTTACAAAGTCATGTGACCTTTTGCTTTTGCATGTCAGCCCGAAAATCGCTCATTTTTGTGATTTGTGTACAAACAAATGGAAATATCATTTTTCAAAAAAAGACATAAAACATTGCTTATTTAGTCTGTGTTTAAAGTTTAGGTGTTTGTTTTGGGTTCAAAATAGTTGAATTGTAGTTAGAAATGAAATAAAACAGCAAAAACAATAAAATAGATTAGTTAAAAAAAAACGTAGAAATACTTAAGAAATTATCAAAACAAGAGAAAACATGAATAATAACCTGGCTGTCCCAGTTTTTTGTGTAAATTGAAATTACCATAGTATTCAATACACTTCCCCTGACATGCATGCACTTTTCCCTGGCGATCGGGTGTGAAACGGCAGAGATCTTAGGGGNGTGTAAAGTATACAAATGGTAATTCACTTATTTGCATATTTATGGTAATTTATGCAAATATGGTCATAAAATTCACATTTTTACCCATAAATCATATATTATTCATATTTAAGCATTCCTTTACACTTCATATATTTGTTAGACCATTTGGAATAATAATACAAGACAAAAAATTGGAAGAGCCAGGTTATTCCTTATGTTATCTATGGTTTTGATAATTTCTTATGTATTTCGTTGTTTTTTATTTTTTTTATTTTTTTTATTTCATTTCTAACTACAATTCACCTATTTTGACCCAAAACAAATACCTCAACTTTAAACGAGACCAATTAACCAATGGTTTATCTCTTTTTAGGAAAATGATTTTTACATGTGTTTTGTACACAAAACACAAAATGAGCGATTTTCAGGCTGACATGCAAACACAAAAGGTCACATGAATTTGTAACCGTAGGTCCGATTTTCGAAAAAATTGTTTCAAAAGATGCGTAAGACTCGAAAGAAAAAAGTCATCAAAGGAAAACTTTATATCATCCGCTTTTTCGGAGAAGTGGCATAATTGCTACAGGGGGGGTCAAATTGACCCCCACTCCCCCCCAGTTAACGTAGGGTTAAGTGTTATAAATGACAATGTTCAGCTCTCTTTTGATTGGTATTTCAGAATTCCAATACCAGCTGCTCATCACCCACTGACCTCCACATGGACTCCAGCCAGGAATCCTCTGTGGACACATCCCAAGACGAGGAGACACCACCACCCTGTACCCTGACCCAGGAGTCAACCCAGATGGCTCCCTTGGTCAGCTCCCTGGATATCTGGGACACCCTGCTTCAGTTGGAGCCGTTCAATCCAAGTTGCTTTCAGGATCCAGCATCCACCATACAATGTCTACAGCTGGCTGCAGATATAATGGCAGCTTCTGGCAAAGTATGACCCAATAAATGAAGGAGGATCTAGGCTTTACAAATATGTGTCATTTATTGATATTAATTATAGGTGTGAATAAGTTATGATAAAACATCGCTAACTCACGGTTTCGTTTGGGACGCACTATATACTCTTATCTGATTATCTTGCTTTTGTTGCTCTTTGTTTCAGACTGTTGAAGAAATCTGGGTCCTGAGCATGCTGAGTAAGCTATCCCACTCTACCTCCTCATCACTCCAAGCTCTAGAGGCTGACTTATGCCTCTCCAGACTCCTAGCTCATGTTGGTCAGCACAAGCAAGCTGCAATCTTCATTGATAGGGCAGAGAAGGGTCTGTATGATGTCTCTGAGGCCAAGAGATCTGCACTGGTCTCTGAAGTCCTTCTAGGGAAGTGCTGTGTTCTCCTGTATTCTGGGCAGGTGAGTATTGCGTGAGCACTTTAAGTGCATTTCCTTGCATACAGATTTGACCCGATAAATGGTCAGATAACAGTTGATATATATCTTTTTATTTGTCGGGATATGATTAGAGTTGTGATTGAATTTTCTTACACAATACATGGCATCAGAATTTGTTCACAATTTGTAAACTATTTTAAAAAAAATTGTAATACATGATATATCTACTACAGTATTTTCCACATGGTAATAAAAGGAAGGAAAGAGAACTATTTTACATGTATTAGAACTCGACCTTCTCTGTAAAGATCAAATGCAAGGACACGTCAAAAATAATTCCACCACACTCATTCTTCCCAATTTTATTTCCATTTTCAGGTGGAACAGTTTGAAGAGAGCTTCTCTAAATATCTTGCTGATTCGTCTCAGGCATCTGGACACCGTAACTGTCACACCTACCTCACCTCGGCTCTTGCCAAGGAATTCCACTCCTCTTACCTCTCTCTGCCGGCATCTCTAAGAAACCCCAAACTCAAACACCTCTCCGAGGACGAGCATGGAGATGTGATCATACCCATTGATCTTCATGTCGAGGCCATGAGGATTAGGATGGGTGTGGCCAAGATCGTCTTGGGAAGTGGGATGAGTGACAGCACAGACCAGTCCAACAATGATAAGTCTGCTACATCTTCATCCTCTGCAGATGGAGGTAGGTTCCCATTAATTTGTTGTTGCTTTTTCAGCTTTTGGGGCTTCTTTTCGTCCTAACTTACACTATTTTATTTATATTATTGTTATATAAAGCTGTAATTTTTCTCTTCTCTTTCTTTCTTAGTATTCAATCTCTATTGCTTAATTTCTAATTTTTCAAACCTACACATTGAATTTTGGCTATTTTAATTCCAAAACAATACATTTATCTGTATTAATTTCCTAATCTTTTCAAATAAGGTGATCACTTAAAACTACTTTAAATCGGTGTGTTTTCTTGAACTTGATCATTAAGACGGTAGCCTATTTCTAATAGCAATGGGCTCGGGCAACCAACATGGCACCACCCATGCATTTTTTACGGATCCAGGGCATATTTGTTGGGACTGAGGCGAGGTAAGTTTTATACCCCACGCTTCCTAACTTGCAAATAATCAGGGAAAACTAGGCTCCGGTGGAGATCTTTCTCCCTAGAACTTGCCACCCTATCCGAGCTTTGAATTGGTACCTGGATCAAACAAAATTGAACCGGAGGTCGTCTCAACTTTTTATCCATGTTTTTGTTGTTGTAAATAACAATTTTTTTTCTTGTAATTCTTCTCGGAGAAACAATTTTTTGAGAGACCAGAATTGTTTGAAGTGTGTAATAATAACATGTAGAACCAAGGGAGGGAGAATTCTCCTACTAACCAAGTCTGAAAGGCTCGGGAAATGTGGGGAAGGAGACGATCAAGAAACTGAGAGCACTCAAAACCAGCGTGTAAGAGCTCGTAAAAAAAGTATTATGACGCTTATGAAGAAGTTTCTGGCGGACTTGATACAAGGACATCTTGACTATAATGCCACGGCTCTTCTTGTCATCTGCTGGCAGCTTACTGATGCGGGGGCTGCGGTCAATGTCACCAGTCCTGATGTCCACATCATTCCTCTTGGCTACATCACAAACTAACTGGTCAGTGTTTTTATGAGGACGCTGAGGTACTCCAAAGATTTGAATATAGGTTCTCCTGGAATATTGCTCAAGATCAAATGATAAACAAGCTTCAGTCTACAGTAAATACTGTAGACTGAAGCTTGTTTATCATGTTGCTTTTTAAATCAAGCTTTCTCTCGAGTGACTGAAGCTTTCGATTAATGTTGTCTGCGTCAGTCTACAGTAAATACTGTAGACTGAATCTTGTTTATCATGTTGCTTTTTAAATCAAGCTTTCTCTCGAGTGACTGAAGCTTTCGATTAATGTTTTCTTCGTCCACTGTGTGATCCATAATAGTGGAGTCAAATTGCTCGCATCGCGTAGTGGACTGTCTGTAGAAACATGTACTTGAGTTTGTAATTTATAAACCTGTTTGTCAGTCTTTTTCATTGATGTTTCCAATTGTGATAAATGCTCTTCCTGTGCATCCATTCTATTAAGTATTTCACCCAGTTTTATATCAACTGCCTCTGCTATAGCATTCAAGAAATCTGTACTCTCCAACAAGGTGGCCTGAAATGAACATGATATCCCTCGATGCTTGCCCTGCATTATCAAGCAAAGTAAAACTTGTTCCTCGCAAGGAGTGGTTGGTGTAGTGTTCTTGGTCATTTATGCAAGGGTCCATTTCCCAACAGGGGAATTCACATACTACACCCCATCATCCTCACTGACACTCTGATTTGGCCTCTGCCACATTCACTTACACTGAGGATTCAGTTTAGACAAATACTTGTTCATGTTCATGACAGGACACCTGGGGTTTCCTGGGAGTGCATGCTTTTGACCTCCCTGACTTTTGTCATCTTGATGGTTTTTAGTGTGTATATCCCTATTAGGGTAAGGGTGTAATATTCCTTGTCACCTTCCAAATGAAGACCAAAATTGTTCGGTTTCATATCACGCACATTTTCCAAATTGCGTTTTGCAAAGTAAATCAATGTGTCCAGATAGAATGTCTTTTGTGGACCTTCAGCTGTGTCTAAATTAAGATACGTGCCATATCATCGTCGATGATGGAGGGATGATGCTTCACAGTGGCCTTCTCACTAGCTTCAGTTTCACGAGAAGAGCCTTAAAAGTCTTATTCGAACGATTAAATTGTTTACCCTTAACAATGTCCATTCCTCTTGTGTTCAAGAAGTGAAGCTGTAGTGCAAATTGTATTGCTTCCTTGGACTTCTTGCGTTTCCCATTTTTGTTCCTTGCACAGGCATATATAGAACTGAAACAGAAGCAGATCAAGTCCCTCATCATCAATATCATCAAAATTTGCCTCTACCTCCTTGCAAAATTTGCAAAATACTGAAATTCCATACTTAATTTGTTTCTTTGTGTTGTCGTCATCACTAGAAAAGATAAAATCATTCAAATCTTCTTCTTTGACTTTATCAAATCTTCTTCTTTGACTTTATCAAATCTCTGATTAGTGGAGGCTGCCATGTTTGCAGATAATCAAACTACAACAAAACTTTCACAAATTCAAGACCAAAAGTTGGCACTATACAGGTACTGCAGTAGTGCAGCGCAGTTAATCAGACTGCAGCTCAGCAACACCGTTACACTGCGGGAATTGCCTGTTGGGGGCATTTGAAATCACATGCCTGCTGAATTTTCAACTTCCAAATAGTACTCCAAAAAAGTTTTGGAGCAACCTTGAAATGGTTGATTTATTTCTGGTCACCGAGAGAGCTCTCATCCAATCAAAAACTCAATAAATTTTTGATGCAGGATATAATAGATTTTATTAGAAGAAAGCGATTAACCCGTGTGAATTCTATCCTGTCATGTTATACCTATGTTATGACTGTTGGATCTGTTTTGATGACAATTGCTCACTTTTCTCAATATTCCATAGGTCAACAGCCGCTGAGATGGCGTGTGCTGGCCTCAGTGCTTGATTCCCTCTCTGAAGTCGCTCATGGCTTCTTTTTGCAAGGGTGTGTCAGAGAGGCTCAATGTTACATCACAGAGGGGATGTCCCTTGCTCAAAAATTCCAGCTACCTAGGAGGTAAGGTTGACTCCAGCAACTACATATACCAGTAATGCCAGATGTGCAACTCAACAATAACCCTGGGCTTTTTTTTTTTGTCAAAGATGTAATGTTAGGGTTAGGATAGCAATGGGGTTCTAGTTTAGTCTTAGCATTTAGGTTTGGGTAAGGTGTGGTGTTTGGTCTCAAGTCGCTCATGGCTTCTTTTTGCAAGGGTGTGCCAGAGTGGCTCAGTTTTACATCACAGAGGGGATGTCCCTTGCTCAAAAATTCTAGGGTTGGATGTTTATAATTTGATAAGTGTATCATATTTACTGACGAGGGGTTGTTGCAGGAGTATGTGTTGTGAGATATGAAGGTGTGCGCTGAATTTAACGTTGGGTTCCATAAGTGGGACACCTTCACCCCATTTTATCCAGCCTCGTAGTCTTTATTTCACTAGTGCCTTGGAATTTTATGTCACTACTCTATTGCAGGTTACCTTTCCTGTTTGATATTTGTGTTAGATAATGAATCAGAAAGTATTCTTTTGTATTGAGGAACCCACATTTATAACAAATCTCGCAAATTTGTCACATTGTTAAATCTTTTTCTTCTTCTTATCTTTGCCCTCAGGTATGGCAAATTGTTGCAGCAGCTGATAGAAGTCCAGATCAAATGGGGCCAGGAAGATGTATGCAAAGCCAACCTGACTAAACTAAAAACAATTGTTTCTATGGATAGTCAACCCTCACAGCCCAAGCTAGCTGATGCACGGACAAAGAAAAGTACAAAGGGAGGAAGACAGAAGAGGAAAACAACCAAACAACAAAAATCTGTGACGACAAACACAGAAGAGAGCGATGAAGAGGACTTCATCAAGAGTCGTCCGTTATCGTTCTCTAGAACCCTTGCTGGTGGAATCAGTGTGGACATAAGCAGTTCACCAAGCTTGAGACCTGCTCCAGTTTGCTCTTCCAAGCTACCAGGCTATGTTGATCATCAAAAAGAGTGCAACTGTAATCAATGCACTGACCATTCACTGCATGACCTTGAAACAGGTTACTATTTGGGTCTCACTAGCTACTATGTACTTATTTGCAACAACGAAGCAGCAAAAGCCACGCTAGTAATGGCTAAAGAATTGCTGGAATGGTCAAAAGAGTGTCTGCATCAAGTCTTCAAACTGAAATTGTCTATGCTTGACATACAATCTTCCTTCCACTGGACGTGTCATCAAAGAGACCTGTGCAAAGTGGTGTCAACACAGGCCCTTGTCGAATTGGAAATGGGTTGTTTTGACAAAGCACTGTCTTCTGCTCAAGAAGGACTCACGCTGTGTGAGTCTAACAGTATACCCATAGCTGTTGATCTTGTTGTTCAAGCATCATTTCACTACTATGTTGCCCTTGCTGGAATCCACATGAAAGCAATGAACAGTGGAAACTGTGCATTTGATGCTTCATGGACATTGGACAGAGGGAAGAACATGGACTCTGCAAATGATGAAGTCAATGATGTAGCCCATCAGTTTGGTCAACTCAGTATGTCTGTCACTGCAAAACAAAGGTCCTCAGTGAAGGATAATAATCTATCTTGTCGATTGTTCCAGAACATGCTAGACACATCCTCTGCTAGACCAGAAATGACACGCAAGAGAGATTCCAGGGGTTCAGAGCAAGATGCAGTGCTTCCGGAAGAGCTGGGACTCTTTGGCGATGTGATCTTTGATGAAACTTACAAAGTAATAGCTCCTGCTAAAGGGAAACCAAAAGCCAGCGAAAGTAGGGCTAAGAGTGCAGTGCAAGTCACAACCAAGAAGGGAGCTGTGAAATTCAAGGTAGCCAAACAGCCAAGTAGATTCTCAAAGACTCTTGAAGTTGTTGATCTAACTACTCCATCAGATGATGCAGATGGCGTGTTCAGCTTTGAGGAAGAAGCAGTGTGTAATCCAATGAAGCCTGCAAAGGGCAGAGGTAGGAAGGGTTGTTCTAAGCAGGCAGCATTGAAACCAAAAGAAGCAGGGAAAGCACTTGATCTCACAACTCCTGAAGATTCTGTGAGTTCATTGACAACAACAAAGAAGTCGAGAGGAAAGGGACGTGGAGCAAGCAAAAAGGACATCTGTGTAGACGAGGCCTCTGTTGTGGATAATAACTCAGAAATTCTGAAGTTGGTAGATGAAGTAATTGGAGAGTTCTCAGATACAGAGTCTGTGAAGAAAGATAAAGCTGTGGATGCTAAACCAAAGAGGGGACGAGGGAGAAAGGCAATAGACACAAGCAATGATACAGGTCTCAAGGAAACTAAAGCAAGGACAAGAAGAGGAAGAGTTAAGAAGGGAGATTCTGGTGACATTGAGAACACAAGGGGAGACCCAGATCCTGGACATCCAGAACCTGGACCCCCAGAACTTTTTAAAGTATTGCATGATGACAGTATGAATGAGAACATAACAATAGATGCCCTTCCACATTCTCCTTCCTCATCAGATGTGGAATCTCTATCAATATTAGAGTTGTCATTTGAAAATATCAGCCCTAGCAAGCACCAGCCGGAGGTATCTATTTCAGATGCAGTAATGCAGAAAAAGCTGAAAGCTGCCAAAAGAGTTAACCCTCGGTCTTCATCAAAGGGATCGGAATCGAGTGTAGAATGTACTGTCCCTCTGGTTGATATGAACACATCTTCAAGTAGCTTTCTGGAGACTCCAGCAGAGCTTGACCTCAGCATTGGAAAGGTCTTTGCTGACTCCCAAGATGACCTGGATGACATTGAGATACCCAGGGCTGGCTCAGATTCTGAGGAAACAGGAAAGAAGGGAAAGCAAAGAGGGAGAGGCACAAAGAAAACGCCTGGGAATTCACAGACCAGAGTTTGGGAAGAAGTTGAGGCTCCCAGGGGATGTGGCAAACATTTGGAAGAGAAAAGGTCTAGAGCTGGTTCAAAGAAATCATCTAAGACTGGTGCTGAAGTGGCAGATTCTGAAAATGCATTTTGTACAGGTAAGGCTAATTTCCACAGGCTTTCTCGTGGAAGAAGTAAAGTGTTCTAAATGTATGTATCTTGTTTATTTGAAATTGAATAAAATAAAGATATATACATTTATATATTGTTAGTCTAATTACCAGATCACTTAGATAGATCAATGTATAATTTAAAAGAATGTGCATCCTAGTATTGCATTTTCTGTGTAAGGTGTAATATGTTGTGTTTTATATTCTTGCAAAAAACTATGCCATTTTGAAGGAATAAACTTTCAAATATGAGCAGGCAACTATTACGATTGTATGATAAGTATAGTGCATGATCAAGTTAATGTAAGATAACTATTTTTCTTGTTAGATATGAAGTCCATTCAAGAGCAGCTTGAGCAAGCCTACAACATGATCAAGCATCTGGCACCATGCCCACTCTATCGACACATCTGCCAGCTCCTGGCTTTATGCCATGGGGATAGGAACCCAGAAGAGTGCAGCTGTTACCTGGCTCAAGCTTCGTCAGTGACACTCAGGCATCAGAAACTGTCCAGTCTTAACAAGAAACTACGGTGAGTGGTCCAGTGCAGTCTCTCCCCAAAACTAATGCCAAAGCTCTTTGTAAATACTATACCAATCCCTTTCAAAAACTAATTTTGATTCAGTATGTATTTGGAGAAAATATTTATGGCGTTGGTGAAATTTAATCAATAAGAGTTAACATAGATTGTTTGCTTTTCTCTATATACTTGTTATATTTGTACTGTGTGGCCTGGTGGGTTCGAGTTAGACAGTAGAGAAATTACTCCTAAGTAAATCAGGTAAGGTGCTTCAAAAAATTAATGAACCACTAGAGACTAGAACATCAAGGATCCTTGTGGTGTTGGTGTACCCAGGGTATTGCATATAAGGAAAAAAATTGACAAATTTTATACAACAATAAAAATTACATTTATGCCAGTATTACAAGTAAAATGTGTCTCTTTTCTTATAGCAAATTGAGGAAGGCAAGTGATAAAGATGATGTCTGCCTTGTTTCATCAATGGGCTCTCTCTCACTTCAGTCCATCAGGGAGGAAAAAGAGAGACTCCGCAATGTCAAGAAACACTTCTTGCCTTCTGATGGAGAAGACACCATCATCAAGGATGTTGAAAAAGCTCTTCCTGCAGGTGAGTTTCTGTTTCCTAATCTTATAATACACTTAATTCCTTATTCCATGACATTGTATCTTAATGTGTATATACTCCCATCAGAATACTGAATTAATTTAACTATACGGCTAGGGCCCCTGTGTTTTAAATAGTTGAGACTAAACATGCGATTCCATCATTTAAACATAAATGCTCACTTTTAGCTGATTTTTCATTTTGTGTAATCTCATAGATAATGTGAATTGCTTTAAAAATGAATCAATGAAAACACCCTGTGTGATGGAAAACGATTAAATTCCCAGAGCGATATCATTCAGGGCACATTATGTTTCTAATGCCTGAAATGTTTGCTCCCCTTTATCTCCTATATTCTTGCAGGCTATACAGTATGTCAGCTGTCTGTGGTATCTAGCAAGCCATCACAAATCAACTCCTTGACTGCATCTAGCCAGCTAGTCATTACAAGGATACAGAAAGGACAGCAACCCATTGTGGTCAGATTACCAATGGTAAGAGTCAGTCTGTGTTATTGGTAATACCTTGAAAGGAATCATAAGCTTGCAGATCTTGCACGAAACTACACAAAGACGTGCTGCAGATTGTCATGGATTTTACAGCAAAACCAAAATTGAAATTAACTTAATCACAATCTTACAATAACGTACAATCAATCATTTAGGTATAATGATCTATAGGTAGCCGATATTCACAAGTCATTCATTGCTATTTATATTTTTATGTTTGTTTGTACTTTCTTACCCCGAGAGGTGGTCAAAGAATCAATCAAATTCTACAAAAATTACAGGGTTTGAATCATGACACAGCACTAAGACATTGATCTAAATATGCCACTCTCAACCCAGGTGTGGTAAATTGGCTTCTGGTAGGACTTTACCTCAATATGCAGAGTAAGCTGATATTGCTTAAAGAGCTAAAGCTAGTGTAATCATTTTCAGAGATCTTTGAAGAGTATATGTTATATCATAGTATATATGCTATTTGTTATTTATTGCTATTTGTGTTTTTTATTAGAATGATGGTGATGGGATGGTAAATACCTTGGAGAGGATCTTGGCTGAGAGCAAGGAAACTGTAAAGGAGACGGACAAGAGGGTCTGGTGGACTACCAGACAAAGACTAGATGAGGAGATGCAGGTCAATATCATAACAAAGTATATTACACAAATATACTTGAGATGTTCTGGTTAAAACTATGGGCAAGATGTGACTCCAATACCGTTAGTACTATTGGAGTCACAGAGGCCCATTGTTTTAACCGGTACCTCGAAAAGAAGGCAGGGTATATTTTTTTTAATCCTACATCAAAAAAATCTTAAACAATCAGGTATACATCAACTGCAGTAGAGTGGAGCAGTTAATTAGACAGCGACTCTGCTTCAATTGCAGGGCGTGAGCGCCGTGACACCTCAGGAGTTGCCCGCTTGAGGCATTTGAAATCCTGTACGCTCCCTGAATTTTCAACTCTCAAATAGTACTTTTTCAGAGCAACCTTAAAATGGTTGAGATAATTCTGGTCATATGAAGAGCTCTCAACCAATCCAAAACCAATACATTTTTGATGCAGGATATAATATTGGTAAGACATTTAGGGAGATCTGTTTCATAATGATTGACATCCAAAAGTACATGACAGTTTCATTACTATTTAGGTTATTGTACAAATCATAGGTAGTGTGTTATTGAACGTTAAATTATGAATATTATTTAGAATTTTAAGAAATGAAATGATAGAACCATTCAAATTACTGTTTTAAGGACCTCATTGATAAAGTAGAAAATGTGTTTGGATTTCTAAAATGCAAAGTTGTATTTTGTCACAGTTTCAAACCTCACTTACTATGAAGGAAAAAACTCAGAATTTCGACAAAAACACCATGTTGTCTGTCAGATCATGAACATAATCTCTATTTCAGCTGTTATTTATCTTTTAAGTTATTTATGACTTTGTTGGAAGAAGGCTACATCCACATCTTAATCCATGCGCTATGACTTGTTGTAGAATGTCAAATATAAACCAATTGTGTGATTTCTAAATAGCAGGAGCACTATAAACTCATTATCAAAGAAGTTTGTTTTCCTACATGAAACTGAACTGTTTGCTTAATATTTGTATTCTTAGGGTCTGACTAAAGACATGGAAAACAATCTACTTTCCTACTGGAAGGGACTGCTCCAAGGAAGATATCCTGATCAGAAAGCTGAGAAGAAGCTGAAGATCCTTGGACTAAGACTCTGTGACACACTTCAAGAGGCTGGACAGAAGGATGTGAACCCTGTTCTTTGTGAGGTAAGTTGGTCAAAATGAGTGATAACCCTCTTATCATGTGATATAGCATATGACTGCATATCAGAGTATTTTTCATACATTTTAATGTTCAGGAGCTCTTTTTGGATTTGCTATAGAACAAGCAAGATTTCATCATTGTACTTTATGTATTGTTTTACCAGAGCTCTTTCTTAATGTCCTAGAGTTCTTTTGGAGCTTTTTTAGAGCTCAATGGTAATCTTGACTCGTGCACAGACCAACCTACTTTTGACCAGTCTGACTTGTATTCACTCGGGTAATTAGGAACTGACTTGCTCTTAACTTTTAAAGTCACTACTCCTTTTTTTTATGTCCTTCTTACAGTGTCTTGTGGATTCCTTCCACCACCTGACTCACATCCAGACCAACCATGCTTTGGCCAGTCTAACAGGCCTTCAGTCAGGCAGTGAGGGTCTGACACAGCTTGCAATTCTACTCAAGGACCTGGCCAATGAATGGGAGAAGACGAGGCCCATGCAGAGGAATTTGGTCATTCTTATTCTTGATACAGTAAGCATGCGTAATATAATAATAATAATTAAGTTGAGAATGTACAATGCAGAGGTAATGCACTGTTTACCTGAATTTTAATGCCAAAGTTTTTCTTAATCATTTAGATTATTAATTTTGTATTTAAAAGAGCAGAAACATAATTTTTATTGTGTAATCGAATATGCTTTAGTTATCAGAAATAAATGGGATGGGACAAGTCAGCATTCTAATGCTTGTGTTAACTGTAACAGATATCATTATTGAAATATAAAATCACTCACTAAATCAAATTCTTCTCATCCCTATTTCTCCTNTCTCTCTCTCTCTCTCTCTCCCTCTCCTTCCCTCCCTCTCCAGGCCATCCAACAGCTGCCATGGGAGAGCATCCCTGTCCTGCAGGAGTGGCCTGTGTGTCGCCTTCCTAACCTCCATTTCTTGATGTCCCACCTCAGGGCTAGAGATTCTGGGGCAAGCGTCCTAGCCAAGGGGGTGAACCCAGACAAGGCCTACTTTGTCCTAAATCCAACAGGGGACTTGGACAACACTCAGAAGACCTTCCAAGAATGGTTTCAAAAGTAGGTGTAAAGCTTTGTTCACTAATCCATTATCTAATTTCCTTCCTAAGTCGGTTATCAATAATTCCTATAAACTGATTTGTATAAGGTATGTAATGATGAAACCTGTCAAATTAACACATGTCTAAACAAAATTTGTGAAACCAAGAATTCTGCTTTGACCAGTTCTCTAATACCTCTTGCTCTTATGAGAATGGCTTTGTGGTCAGCTTCCTCAACCAACCGAGTTCCTAAATTCAACCTTGGTCCCAACACTATATCTAATCCTGAGCAATAACCCTTCTGTAAAACTTTTTCTTTACCCTAATCCTATATCTATAATCCTGAGCAAATGTCAAATCAAAGTTAAGACCAATTTACTCTATATGTTATGGCTAAGTAAATAAGTGAATCTGTCAATTTTAAACAGGTTGATATCACTATGAATTGAAATTACTTCTTTCAGGGAAAACAAATGGGCGGGAGTAGTAGGCAGAGCTCCATCCAAGCCAGAGTATGCTTCAGCTCTCACCGATCACGACCTCTTTGTGTTCTGTGGCCACGGCACCGGTAGGGAGTTCCTGACTGGAGATGACATTCAGAGACTGACATGCAAGGCAGCTACTCTCCTCATAGGCTGTAGCAGTGGCAATCTGCAGGTCAAGGGCTGTCTGGATGCCAGCGGGATGGCCCTCAACTATTTCCTAGCTGAATGGTGAGTTTGGACATGGATACACATTTTGTTTTGCTTACTATAGCAGAGCTGCCAATCAGTACGATATTGTATTTTGTATGATTTTTAGAAGTAAATACGACAGTGCATGTTTTCCTCAATAAAATACAGTTATCCACAAAAACAAAAAAAAAACCATCAATTTTTAATTTTTGTGTTGTATTTTGTGCGTGTGTGCCATTTTCATTGGCAAAATGCCCATTCTGTCCTGTAAAGTATCTTACAAGCATCTCACATCGTCAATTTAGGGATGTTCATTGGTTCATCGCACACGCCAGTCATGACAAAATCATACATATTCAACCAATGATCCATACAAAATTTTCTTCCTGTATCTAGGAACTCATGCAAATTGGCAACCCCCCCCCCAAAAAAACAAACAAACAAACAAACAAACAAGCCCCCAAAAATGCATGTTTCGCGGTGAGAAAGTACTTCTCGATATAAAATACAAATTTTGTCAGTAAAAAACTGTAGGGATTAAAGAATACAGTTTTTGAACTCCAGAGGTTGGCAGGTCTGCTATAGTGCCAGCTAGTTTCTTTGCCAGTCATGCCATAAAGCCTTATGTAACAAGTATGATAATGTACTCTATGGCCCGTATTCTGAACTCTGGTGTAAATTAGAATAAAGCTTATGTGTGGTCTAATTCCTGTCTAAATCGACCCTTTAAAGATGAAGTTGAGTTCTGGTCATGCGATTGCTTTGTGAAAGAAACGGTGTGGAATCGACCAGAAAAGGTTGATCATCTAGCATATAAGAATTTGCGTGTATTGCAAGGTTCTGGAATCATCAAAATGATAAGAAATTTGGTAAAGTTACAAACACTGTACACAGAAAGATGTATATGGGACTACACGAACACGTGGCGAAAAAATCCCCCCCCCCCGAGTTTTACGATAAACATGACATATTTAGAATATGAAGGCATTTGAAGAGCCATGCTTTTTAGGGAACATGTCTTATCTGATGTTCTTCCACACTTGCATAATGAAAAATGATAAAGTTCACGAATTATTTTTCACCTCTTCCCACAACTCAACCTTCTCTTTAAACCAGAGTTTTAGATTTCTTTTCTTATTTTCTCTTTTTACTTGCTTTTATGCCTTACTTGGGACAGCGAGAGAAATAAGTCAGAAGTCTGTTGATATTTGTGAGATGTTGATCTAACTTGTCTTTAGATCCACATTCACGTTCGTCGAGAGGAAGCTCCTTTTTTAATGTTACATATTGCTTAAAATAGAATCCTAGATCCTTTTATTTTATCCGACAAAAAAATAATGAATACAAAAATTATATTAGATCTAACAGATACAAAAACAAAAGAAAAGAATTCTCTGGCAAGCAAAAGCAAAACACTTTTTGATGGGGAATAGGTGAACATGCCCCTTTTCCCCTCCCTGGTTCTTCCACTGCAAACAGCTATTTTTTTTGCTTTCTTTTTTAAATATCCCTGGGCCCTTCATCCCAATCTAAAATTGAATATATCAAATATAATGATAATAATAATAATCTAAAAATAAGGCCAAAGGGCTTTCTGGTAACCTTCATTTTGCTTTGACAAACTCGAAGTTGTTGCCTATCATAGCATAGCATTGTGGGTCTGCCATTATTAATACTTCTGTTAGCTTATCATGTCAAAATAAGTGGCAAATTTAGTGTCGTATCATTGAGGGTGCTTATATATGTATTTTCATGAAATTTAAACACCTTAGAAATAAAAGAAACATGCAAATTTGGGGCAAAATTCAGCCTTCTAGAAGAATGACTACTTTTGAGCATGTGAAGTAGCTGAAGACTTCATTCCCAAGCCAACTAAACTGTAGTTTAACTTAACACTGGACTTATACTATGGTTTAAGTAAACCTGACTTTCAGAAACAGAAATGGAATTATACCCAACTTAGACAGGAGTTGCGATCTAAGTCGGGTTTAATCTAATTCTTGTTTAATTTTGGATTAAACCTGACTTCAGTTTTCTTATTTTCATCTCTATCAAACTCCTTGAAAATATCAATTTGAAATATATAGCTAAAGGCAGCATTGTCAGGGGGCAGATGTGGAGTAATTGCACTTGAGGGGGGAGGGGGAGTATTTTTCTGATAGGGGTGGGTTAATTTTAGGAAAGTGAATGTCTTAAGGGTTAATTATATAAGGGGTTAATCTTGTTTTAGGAAGGTAGTTAGTTAAAATAATAGATTTTTGTTCACAGGAGCTAAATCTCTTCTCCTGTGCATCTATATTTTTGATGAGTGTAAATGTCCCAGAGTAAAACTGTACTTTAAGATAGTTTGGGGTGGGATTAGTCTTTGACTCTTTAATTCTACATCAGGTGATTATATGAATATATTGCCGCCCTGCAAAGTAATGTGTAGATTCAAATTAATTTTTGTTTTCCTGGTATTTCTATCTTCTTTCCAAATTTGAGCTTGATTTATTATGAGTAATATTCTAATAATGAGGCCAAAATGACAGAATCAGGAGTGTTATGAAATCTATTCTTAGCATGCATGTTGTCAAAGATTGGAATGGGAAGTGGATTACTAAATAAATCCAAGGCAGTAAAATTGTTTCATAGTATTTTGAAACTCTGCCAAACTTTTATAGGGTCATTTAGTAACTACCCCATTATCCACCAAACCTTGCCAGCTTGCCTACTCTATAAATGTTAGCTTCAGTCGGTACACTGCTGTATAACACTGCTGTATAACACTGCTGTTATAAACAGTGGAGTTTGTAAATAAGAACCTGCTCTGACAAACAAACATTCTGTCATTATGAAGACAATGATAGGATAAAGACTGTTTGCTTGTTTACCAACCACAGATTTACGATGTGATACACTGTGTACCATGTTATGCCAGTCTCTGCTTCTGGCATGACTGATAAGTTCATTTGATATTTATTAACTTGCTTTATTGAGCTAGTTTGAAGTTGAAACAAAAATCTTAATTAATGGCTGAATTTTGCAGACAAAGGACCGTTATTCACGAGACAGGATGCATACAAAAGGCATTATTGATATTGCCAGACAAAATTAATTCTCAATGTTTACTTAAAATAAGTTTTTTTTTAAAATAAAACTGGTATGAAGTGATACATCATAGTATCCTTTGTCAATTATATCAATACAAATAAATGTCAGTCCATAGAATGATTGATGCTATCTCAGCTAAATTGTAAGCTGATAAATCATGTATTCGTACAGGTTATTGCAATCACTTTATTCCATTGATTTCATAGTGAGGATGAATAAATCCAGTCTTTTACTTTGTACATAGATTGTGTATGTAAAAACTGCAGCAATTGTCATGTAGGATTAACTTTTAACTAGATTTATTTCTTTGGATTTACCAAATGTAAGCTCCCTTGTTCTCAAATATGTGTGGAGTAAATGCAATTTTTGTCCTATTTCTCTCACAGCCCCTGTGTTGTTGCCAATCTATGGGACGTTACTGATCGAGATATTGACCGTTTCCTAGAGTACCTGTTGAAGGCGTGGCTTGCCACGTCAACCAGGTCCCCACCTACTTGTGACAATCAATCACTAGCTGGCTTGCTGAACGACGCCCGCAAGACATGCAAGCTGAAGCATTTGATTGGTTTTGCACCTGTTCTATACGGCCTGCCAGCAATCATGGTGGAAGGCTGAAGTTCTGGCCAGTTTAAACAGGTCGCAATCAGCCAACCACTACTCCTTCCAGATGAAGATTATATTTTATGCTATTGCATTTCATGTGTACTTACCATGTGATTAACATGGACGCCATCTGTGTCATCTTCAGAGCAGCCTGTCCTTGGATATGAATCAAAAGTATCCTTTTTCAAATGTTATTAATTTGTAGTTGACTCCTGTTATTTTTTATTTTATATTTGCACTTTCACTTCATAGGATAATCTCATGCTATCAAACTCATTCGTTAACATTCTCCTGTTTCTTGAATATTTGATTGTTTGTGTAGTTAGTATTTCTCAATATATATTTCTTTTAGGCAAGTTTCCTCTGTTGATGTTAACCTATCAAAAAGCAAATAGAAAGATAAAGAAAGATAAAACATGGGAAGATTTTTTTTTTTAACCTTACAAAACTAAACTTGGTGTTTACAGTCATATTGTGTTATTATTTGTTATTGTGAACTGAAACAAAATGAATGTCCTATATTATAATACAATGTATATGCTAAAAGATCTTTAGATTCCCCAACAATTATATGATGTAAGTAAGTTCTTATTATTGGTTAGGAAAGTTATGAAAGAGAGGCCTTGAAACCGTTTTTATAATTGTATTATTGTATGTTAGTAATGGTGTTATA
>BEXV01000092.1:0-15657 GCA_003118195.1 Hemicentrotus pulcherrimus | reverse complement strand
GGGGGGGGGGGGAGGGGCACATTTTCACAAATTTCTGATAAGCAAGTATAAGAAGAAAGAAAAGAAGGCTTATCACATTTTTAGGTAGTCATTACTCAAATATTTTGTAGTCCTTTACTAAAAAAGAAATCAGCTACCGGTTACATTTTTCAGGTGCATTTTAGATTCTAACATTAGAAATGATGACATACAGCTAAGTGTTGGTTTATTCAGTCATGGAACATGAGTATACTTGCCAAGTATTACCAAGAAATTATGACCACTGTTTAGGGTGTCTGCCAAATTGATAATTCTGCATTTGTAATAGTGGTATAAGTTTTTTGTTGAATTAATCTTGTCAGCAAACTAATGAATTCCAAATGACATACAATGTACTTGCACAATTAATTGACAGTTTGACACTAGTATCAGAAATAAACATGAAGCCAAAACAATTTTGACCTTTAAAATGTGTAAAACGAAATTACATTAAATATTGTCATTTTTCTGAATCCTTTCAGTCTGGTACATACGCATGGAGTAGCGGACAGGATTTAGGATACACAAACTGGGGACCGAATCAGCCCGACAATAGGTCAGTAAACTGCAGTCCTATGATTCTTCATACTATCAGTTATATGGCGCAACTTCTAGCGATAATTGCTCCGTAGTCAATTTCCCACACAAACCAAAGTAATAACTTAACCAGTGACCCAACACTTTACCTAACCCTTTAATCCAATCTTCAACCCAACTGCTACACCTACTCTATCCTTGACTAATTTTGTGTCCGATCATTATTCAATCTTATGGTGTGTTTCCTTACCGATATTCTGGGTCATTGTATGAATAACATGTGGCTCTGAGTGTATTTGACAAAATGAATTCCTATCTAACTTGGGAATTGTGCAATTTTTTGGATGTGAAGGAGAGTGGGTTTTCAACAATTTAAAACTTATTCAGTTTTATGATTTATAATACAGCACAAATTGAGAGCTATTTGTTATTCCTTTTTTAAATATAGTCAAGGTGATCATTGATTTATTGGTATATAAGTCTTTTAAATATGTAGAAGTGATTAATTCCTGATTTCCTTTGATGCTCAAAGAGCTGCACTATGTAGATCATTATGCATTTTAATTGTTCAAACCATGTAATTTTCATCATATATATCATACATATGGTTTTGATGCACCAGAAGCTGGATAGAGGCAATGAACAACTATGAGTTGCAAATCTAGAGTGGAAGTGTCATTAAAAAACAATCACTTCTTCTCATTGTTGTCCATTTGGAGCCATATAAGGGCATTATCTCCATGTTAAAGTATAGCTAACTCTCTTGTGGTTCCAAACAGACAATGTGAAGTGTATTCTTTTCTTTTCAGGTTTGACTCAAGTGGTGGTAATTGTGTAGAGGTTCTGGATACATCTAATAATGGAGAATGGTCTACTATGACTTGTTCCGCAACTCAAAGTTTTATGTGTGAAAGAGCAGAGGGTAAGATTTTTTTTTTTCATGCTACCTTTCTTTCTTCCTTCTACCTTTCTTTCTTCCTTCTTTCCTGATCTAATTCCTTATTTTCCTGCTCTTCTTTTTCTTTTTCTTCTGCTTCTTCTTCTTCTTCTTCTTCTTCTTCTTCTTCTTCTTCTTCTCCTCCTCCTCCTCCTCCTCCTTTTCCTTCTACTTCACCTCTATCTCCTTTATCCACCACATCATATCCAACAACTTTTATACAATGCTATCTTATTTCTCTGTCTCCTCAACATACATGTGTTTTGAGGAGAAGTGCAGAGCAAGTAGCTATATAAAAACTATGTCCCATTTCTCACTAAGAAAGCCCTCTTTAGATATTTTTTGACAAGCTGTTTGCATAAAAACTATCCTGATTTTTTAGAAGACTGTTAAACCAAATCAAAATCAATCTTGGGTCATCTCAAGACTGGGCTAGGTACATTTACATCCACTCCATGCCAAAAGTTACTCAAGACAGGTTTGGAGTGTATTCTTGTATTTGCAGATGTTATGCGGTGCCCTTCATGTGCATGACATGTATATATTCCTCCAACATGTGCATGCAGCATGCAGTGTACAGTAGATTTACTCTTCTACCAAAAGTTAATGCCCCGATTCTAATCACCTTAGGAGCCTGCCCCAAGACATGGTGTTTGTTCTGTGTCTAATGAGCACTACCAGTTTGTTTTGGCCACGGTGCAGACATGGAGCAATGCCAAGCATTCCGGAATCGCTCTATTAGGTTCTCCTTGTAGTGCCTATCATAACCACCATGATAATACCAAAGTCCTGATTTTATCCCGTTGCAGGAACCTGTCCTGAAGGATGGCGTTTGTTCCGTGGATACTGCTACCAGTTCAACTCAGCCACTAAGCAGACATGGAGTGATGCCAAGCATACCTGTGAGGCTCAAGGAGCTTTTATGACCTCTGTCCTCTCAGATGTGGAGAACAAGTACATCAGAGATTATTTCCTGGATTTGGAGAACCTTGGCATATCATCCACGTGGATCGGCATTTCAGGTATGAAATAGACTATAAGGGTCAAATATCTATTGAGCTTTTCTTTAGGAGTAATTAGTTCTAAGACATATCAAAAAGGTATTTACCTGAAACCACTTAATTGCATCTTTTGGGTGATCATAAAACTGGCAGCTATCTTAAGTCTGCAGGACATATCAGAGGAAGGTTTCTAGACCCTGAGGGTCGCAGGCAACTACCTTTTTGATCCGTCAAATAACTACATGTAATTAGTAGGGATTTAAACCATACTTGTGTATTTGTTTGACAACTATTACTGCTGCTGGTATTTCTTCTCTCTGTGTGTTTCTCTCTCTCTCTTTCCATATCTGAATACCTGTTCTGTGAAAAACACTCATGAATATTTATGAAGAAAAAAAATTCAGTACCAGCAGTCCTTTTTGTAGAATTATGAGTACCTCACATAAAGTCACCATAATAATCTTATATTATATTCTCACCATGAAAAATGCAGAGAACATCTAAAAAAATCATAAAGTTTTAATTTCTAAATGCAATGTCACAGATATGTAAGTAAGATACTTAAGCCTTTTATTTCTTGCCATTCTTGCCAATTAGAAAATGTGACTTTTCTTCATTTATTTATTGATATGCTACATTACATCATTTTTCTTATTCTTCTTCTTCTATTTGGTTTTGTTGATAGACACTGAGAATGATGGATCATTTGCTTGGAGTGAGGGAAGCTCAGTAGGCTACACTAACTGGATGAGCCCCAATGAGCCGACCAATAACCCTGCTACCTCTGACTGTGGATCTATGATGACAGGTATGGTGGAGACCGTAGGCCCTTATTTGTGAAAGCGGCCTAAGATAAACCTGGCTGGAGTTTATTCTCTGATTATAAAAGGCAAAGTGTATATGATTAAGTAACAGCAATTTGATGAATAAACATTAATTTTCAAGAGATGAAAATGAGAAAAGGATCTGCTTTGTAACAAGTTCTTACATTTTATCAGTTACAGTATTGAGCTGATTAGTTGAGAATGCAGAGCAAACTGATGGTAGGCCTAGGAGTATACAAAAGATTTAATGTTCGCAATTATAAATGAAATGACATGAGAGAATATATTGAATGGTAGTAATACATTTTTTTCAGGAAATATAATATTCAAATCAAGTTGAAACCACGTTGGAATATCAATAAATGTTGTATTATCTGTTAGTCAATTCTCAAGTTATTATCATACTTTTGTTTTTTCACTCTGCAGCTGGAGGGGATGGCAGCTGGTCAACCAAAAACTGTTTCACTTTAGAAGCCTTTGTCTGCAAAGTCAGAGCAAGTAAGTCACACTTCAAATGATACTGGCTTTTGTTTTACGGAGTATTTTATGGAACTCCTCACTAATAAGAAGATACTTTGCACCTTAACGGAATAATTACAAAATGTTTTGGCTACTGTAGCCTCTCTTGTAGCATTCAGAGTGTCGTTCACCCTTTGACTTCTGTGTCAAGCCCTGCACTTTGTCGAATATTAAATTATTGTTCTCCAATTAAGGTTATCCAAATTAATGTTATGCAATGACAATGATTTAATGACAATAATAATGGTTTATTTTCCTTCTATATGACCTGAGTGCCAAAGAAGAAGCTACGATATACTTTATGATACCATGTAAAATTCCAGAGGACTTAGTAATTTTGAAGATTAATGCCTCTATTACCAAAGGTCAATAATATGTGAATTTCACTGGGAATTGACTGCATGGTGATATAACTACAAAATTTTCATATCAATTCTTTTTTTTCTTCACAGGTCAACCCATCTTCCCTCTTGATCCCAATATCCGTAAGTTGATGATTTTTTTTTTCTCCAGATATTTGTTTATAAAAAGGGATATGAAAGAATGATAGGGAAGCTGAGTAATGGTGAGCATACATGTATCTGTGGATTTAGATGCATTGGTCAGTTATGTCATAAGTGGTGAAGTGCCTTATATTGTAGATTCTTATATCTGCTCAACTAATATGTAATATGATATTAAAATGCAGTAAGTAGGATGGTTATAAAGGCATGAACATGTCTATAGAAAAAGGTGTCAATTTCTGTTTTTTTGAAATATATATACAGTCACTGGCTGATAAAATTAAACAACATACTTCTTTACTCAGTGCTTTTGTTTAGACCATAACATATCAAATTTTCAAGGCCTGTGCACTGACATAGTCGGAGGTAATGTGCCTTCCTCTAAATCGAGGTGACAGGAGTGGCATTATTGTCAATAGAGTGAAATAAGCCCAGTTCAACACCATCCTATTTTCTTACACTGCATAGATAATAATAATAATATGGTCTTATTTAACCAGGGTATCAATACTATATATTTATTCTGCTAGCTCAAGGTAATTGTTACCCATTACTCTTGGGTTCCAGAGGGACAAATATGGATAAAACATCTTGTAAAAGGACGTAACCACTGAGCAGGGATCAAACCCAGGACTTTAGAGTCAAGAGTCTTGACTTTGCTGATATACCCCAGTGCTCCTATTAGCTTTTCCATTCCACTCTAACTCTATTATTTCCTTGACTTCCATCAGCTATTGGTTCTTGTGAGGCTGGCTGGACCCTGAACAGAGACCACTGCTACAAGACTGTTGGTAACGCAGCTTATTTTGATGATGCTGAGGCTGACTGTGTACAGATGGGAGCACATCTGACCAGTATCAATGACCAAGAGGAACAGTCTTTCCTCTCTAGTAAGTCAGCTTTAGATTTAGACCTTTATTTCATCATACCTCCTTTTAAATGGGACTAACTACTGTAAAAATTGTTAATTTTGCTTGCTTGAAACGTTCACAAAATCTACAACTGGTTAAGATTTGACTACTTTCCACTTTTCCAGGTGGATGTCTGCCTACTAAATGTAATACAAAAAAACAATGTGTCACCTATTCACGAACATGTTAATGATAATGTGCATTTTTTCTTGATGATATCCTCTAATAATGATATTTTTCTGCAACATGACAGTAGTGTGTAGTAGACTTCATCATATTAATTTGTAATAATTGGCTCATTCTTTCTTTTCATTTGTCCTAAAGTGCGTGCTAGCATGGCTGAGCGAAATCTGTACATTGGTTTCTTTGACTTGAACAGTGAGGACAACTTTGAATGGACCGATGGCTCTCCTGTAAGTACCGTAATAATAAAGATAACGATGTTAGGTTTACATATGTATTATATGTTATATACACTGGAGTGTTGGCTCAGTCAGTAGAGCGTCCGCCTCACAACCGGGAGGTCGTGGGTTCGAACCCCGGCCGCGTCATACCAAAAGACGTTAAAAGATGGATTGTTGCTACCTTGTTTGGCATTCAACAATAAGGGATAGAGCAACGTCGATCTGGCTCTGCTCAGTGGCTGCCCGGCTCACGATCAATTGGGCAAAAAGAATTTCTGTTTCAGTTTAATAAAATTTGGAGTTGACTATTAGGCTATTATTATTATGTTGTCATCTATATGAGCTTAACAAAATAACACTTTAACATAGGTTTATGATAAAATTACATAAATTGATAAGCCACTTATGTTACAAATAATCAGAGATTTGAACAAAAAAAATAATGTTATCTCTATAATAGTCTTCCAGCTGTTCAAGCTGTTAAAGGTAAATTTGAAAAAGGATGTTTTTCCATTATTATTTCCAAGATCTAAGACCAACAAGATTGAAACAAAAAACTAACTATCATTTTTTTTTGCAACACATATTTATGACCAGCACTGTATATTACATTTATCTTCATTTGACAATTATGATAATGAATGTTTTTGCCTCCTGTCTTGTATCGTTTAGGTAACCTTTACTAACTGGGGTCCATACCAGCCTGATGACTGGAGCGATGATGGCCAGGATTGTACCTTGATCAAATATGCAGAAGATGAAGAGGGTATCTGGGATGATATCAACTGTGCCAAGACGCGCACTGCTTACGTTTGTAAAAAGCCTAAAAGTGAGTTTGTTTGCAAATATTGTTCTTTTCAATCATGAGATGAATGGAGAAGAAAGAACTCATTCATCACTTGACTTAATCAATTGTAGATGTTGTGATCTCGTTGCTAAGTTACCAGACTACAGACCATATGGTATGGTATTCAAATCCATGCTATAGGATAAAACAATTATATCTATTAAGACATTAATCTACATTTTCCACTCTCTGCCTAGGGGAAGTTGGGTACCATTTAAGGAAAAATTCTTTGAATGCTTTAGCACCTTATAATTAAAGCTTTGCTAAAGAGGGATTATTAATGACATTCAATGCTTTGTGTCCTCAGGAAAGAAGTATGTCATAAATCCAGCTATGGCTGTAATTGGATATTCATTGCTTACTGAAGCACAGCACCTCTTAAGAAGAGTATGGTAGAGTAACTTTACTTTACTAGTATACATGCAGTAATACTGACCATCTGTAGTTATTGCCTTGCATAAGGACTAGAGTTAAAGCACTTCGGATATTCATTGGAAAAGGTGCTATGTATCTCTATATGACATATTGTAATAATATATATTTTATGTTCATATTTACTCCTATATTTATTATTGTAAATTATACTTTATTCTCTCTTTATAGTACCTGGACAAAGTCAGCCTCCACCAGCTGTGCCAACACGTAAGATTACTTTATACTTTTTGTTTATTTCATTTTTTTCATGGAGACAGAAGGGCGTTTATTCTGTATTAATGTATTTGACTTTAATAACGCCCTTCTGACTCCAAACAGACAAAATGTATTACTATCTGTCTGTAACAAAATTATTGAGTTTGGAGCTTTTGTCAGTCAAATCAAATGACAGCTCTTTAGATTATTCTGTCTTGATACTGTATTTTGTTTTAGAGAATAAAGAAAAAGCCAGCCTTTCTTCATGAAATTCAAAACAGGATCACTGATTGTGGAGTTAGATATCATGGAATAACTTTTGTCTCATAACAAACAATGGGGTAAGGTACAAGGCCTTCTGAGTAAAAACTGCAGATATCATACTCAATGTTTGATACTTCGTTACAAACTTGATGGTACATAGGGGTTAAAAATATTTCAAGCAACTTTAATATCTTGTTGCCTTCCTATCGTAGCTGTGTTTGATCCTCGATGCGGAAACGGCTGGGAATACGACCCCCTCTCAGGGAACTGCTACCTCTTCAAGACCACCGACTACAGGACCTGGGATGACTCCAGGATGCAGTGTAAACTCGGTGGAGGAGAACTGCTCAGCATCTTAGACTCCACAGAACAGACTTATATCAATGGTAAGTAACTGTAGCACAGGATATAATGATTATGAATTAATGGTGATCATGATATATGGTTTAAAAATCATAATTGTACAAGTAAAAGTGTTACTATAACAGACTGAGCAGAGCTGTTATATCAATGGCAAGTGACAGCAACACACTATACAGTGACTACAGTGCTGTGAGGAACGTGATGATGGTTTGAAATCATAATTGTAAAGCAATGTGTGTTTAAAAAGATACTATACTTACAAAAACAAATATCTTATGGTGACATTGATGGGTACAATAAATAGGGATAAAAATGAAAAAAGAATCACATTAAGGCACATTGAAACAGAAGGGATGAGCAAGAAAGAAAATAATCAGAATAGGAGAGCCCACCCCCTGGTTGTGAAGGTCATACGTAAATCATTTAATAGTTGTACCATTGGAGGAAAGGAATTGATGGAATACCAAGAAACACAGAAAAAATAGACAGAAAGGGGACTATGACCTAGTGCAGTCTATGGATATCAGTCAATGATCTTTCACTCATGAACAAACCTTTTGCATAAAATGACTGGAATGATTGTACATCAATTGATTCATGTTTCATCCTCTTTTGTAGCTCGTCTTGTATATGTGACTCAATCCAGTCTGTGGATAGGAGCTAATGATATATCATTGGAAGGAGGATGGCAGTGGAGTGATGGTAGTGGCTTTGCATATCTCAATTGGGGTCCTGGTAAGTATCCTCTTCAGGTTGATTCCTCTTATCTCTTGATAAACGAAGTAGGCCTGAAGAATTGTGTTGAAGAAGCTATAAGTTTCTTTGTAATACAGAGTGACACAAATGCATAGTTGTCAACATTTTGATTCCATTGCAAGCAAAGTAATACCAGGTAAAAACATGAAGATTTAATTACCCTTGTTCCACTTTAATATTGAGAATTAGGATTCTTTAGAAGCAGCCCTGAAGTGCCATATAAGTCCCAGTTTTAAAGCGTACAAAATGCAGGGTACGTGCACTTAGGTTGGGGCGTGGTAAAACATACCTAAATGTAGACTTTTCAGTGGATAAAAGTTTCATTTTAATTCTAAACTTTTTCTGATTATGGTACAGTCACATAGGCTCTTTATACATTGCATTGTCTCACAGATGAGCCCAATAACTACGACCCTGGAGAGCATTGTACACAGATCTATTATGCTACTGGCACATGGAACGACTTCTTCTGTGACAGGGAGATTGGCTACATCTGTAAAAAGAATGGTAAGAAAGTAATTATGTTGTGACAAGATGCTTTGGGAACTTTCTCTGACTGCATTAAACCCAGCAGCCTTGTATGGGGTTTGGAAATTAGTTCTTTATAATCAGTAGAAGAATTGCCTGTTTCGATAAGCTGTTGCTTGCCATGCTGCCACTTTCATCAGTGACGTGTTATGGGATGTAGTGTAAAGATATAGCTCTTTTCTCTTACAGCCGTCATGAATTTTGCATACTTGCATCCATCAAGGTATCTTCTCCAGCTCAGAGGTTAATTGCACATTTGTCCATGCATCTCTGTTTTCTGTCACCCTATATCCCTCTTGGTCCAGAACCTTCTACTTTTTCTCCCAATAAATACATTTACATGTATTGGTCCATGCTATAGTTCTTGGTTATTCTTTTGTTCTATAAAAGGTAATTGTGACAGTTTTAATGTTAAGATCTTAAATAAATAGATCTAAATAACATCAGCAAATAATTGGTTGATGTATTGTAGTTTATGTGTTTTTTTAATGGCCTCTAAACTAACAAGAAAGAGGCGCGCTGAGATTTGATCACTGTCGTTCTAAAAGTGGTTGCTTCAACAGGTCATTTTTCAGGTGATAGATCTATACTATCATTTAAGTGGCCAAACATGTAACCGTAAGGAAAGGCGCTATGTAAAATACCCAATGGATTGTTTCATTGTTTTTTGAATTGGAAACGTAAAGTGATGTTTCCTATTCCAATTAATCATATTATTACAGTATCTTTCTTTTCTCTCTTTTAGGCTATCTGACCACACACTACAATGTGGTTTCCAACTCCTATCTCGATGGCAATGATGTCATCATCCTCCAGAACATGTACCCAGAAGACTGCGCTCAGGCTTGCATCACTATTACTGACTTCAACTGTCTCTCCTTTGATTACCACCGTGACACCATGGAGTGTGCTCTCAGTGACATGACTAAGGACATGGGTTCTATGCTGAGAGGAGGCAGCAACAGTGATTATTATCAACGATGTAAGGACAAGTGATGATTATTACAGAGACAATTCAAAGGGGGGAAATACGCCCCTGTTTAGTTTTTAGTTTTTTATCAAAAAATTAGAGTGAAACAGATTAGTGAAAGTTTGATCAAAACAGATGTAAGAAAGTTATTAACTTTTGAGTTGTATTCAATCAAACAAAGAGAGGCAACTTTGTGATGTACATGCGTCTTTCAAGGTCCTCTCCAATTTGCTTTGTACAGAAAATTTCAAAATGTCCTTTTTCTTCGTTGTTAAAGGAATGGATTTGTTCAAACAAGGATTGTGCAAAAATAAATGTGAAATAAGTATATCTAGGATGCATGCATGGTTAATTGTTTTCTTTAGAGAAATTCATGAATTCTCAAATTGTGTTGTTTTTCTGATTTCCCATTTCTCATACCAGTAACTGACGTTGTGGACCCAGCACCAACCACCATCCCACCTGGTTACCGATGCCGCAACGGCTGGGCATCCTATGGTGACAACTGCTACTATGTCCAGATATCCACAGGCAACTACAACCAGGCCTTGTCTCAATGTAGGGCTCTTGGAGCAGAACTGGTCTCAATCCATGATGCCAATGAGAACAGCTTCGTCCAGTCACTCTATGCCTCAGGTCAGTGATCCATAATATATGCTTTGGCATCAACAGCTCAGGGCTTATTTCGTTATTAAGGTAAGGGTAAGGGTTGCCGGTGGGTTTTTAGGTTAGGGTAAGGCAAGGGTAAGGTATAGTGTTAGGGTTAGAGTTAGTAATTTGGTTTGTGCTGGAAATCGACTGCAGAGCAACTGTCATGCTTGATTATGTGCTGTACATCCCTTGGGTATCTTGCATTTTAATATGTTGTATTGTCCTGTACATTGTTCTGAAACAAAAAAAAGTAGCCTACACTTTTTTTAAATTTCCATTTTACGTGAATAAAAATGTAATCAAAGAAGAAAAATCCCTGAAAGACCAGTCAATACTATTTAATTTTATTGCATTGTTTTGCTATCCCTTCATACCTTCATAGCTGGTATCAACAGTGCTGTATGGCTTGGAATCAATGACCTCAGGGTCCAGATGTTGTTTGAATGGAGTGATGGTACCCCAGTAGACTACACCTTCTGGAACACTGGAGAGCCCAATAACTACGAAGGCAACAATGAAGACTGCGTTGAGATGTACAACAATGTAAGAAACACCTTTTCTCCCTTTCCCCAAGAGTATCTACAGATTATTTTTTCTGTAGCCATATTATCACTCAAAGAAACCTTGCATACAATTTGTTCTTCTACTTGATAGCTTTATGCAAATACTTTGCACAGGATGGTAATCCATTAATTTTCATTTCCAAATCAATTTGTGGAAGCTTGAAAATGATGCATGCAAGATAATATTTTGCAAGACTCAGTTCTTTTGCTTTCACTATCGAGTGCGAGTGCCAAAACAATATGCTTATCACTTCTTCTTTTCCTTCACATTTTCTTTGAATTTGTGGTATCAATATGATCACAGTATGGTAAATTACTGCCATAGACAATAAAAAGATCTGATGGCCTTCTTGTGAGCCGGTAGCCGACAACGACATATACCTGACCATTATTACTCCAATGTGACTTATTTGCTTTGATACAGGGAGCTTGGAATGACATCGCGTGCACCAGTACCATCCCATCGATATGCAAGCTGAAGAAGGAAAATCTGCCTCCTACAGACCAACCTATCACACCTTCAGGATGCAACCTGGTAAGGTCACATGATCAGGTTTCACACATGACCTCATGGCATATTACTATTTCTAATTTTACATGATTAAACTTGGACAATAGATTATATTGTTTCTGTTACCAATGAGTTGGATCTTTACTGGGATGTACTCATACATCAGTATTTTACTGATTTTTTATTCTATTGTACGTGTCATCATTATCATTTTATGATATTTACATTGTCATTATCATTTTGGGCAATTGTAAGACGGTCTAATGCCCTTCTCTCAAGTAAACCCTTTCATCAACTGAAAGTTTGATTTTTGATTTTTTTTTCTTCAGTCGGCTGCAATAGCTCTGGGCCTAATTATCTTGTCGAAAGAAAGGAGTTAGGGTTGCAATTGGGGTTAGGGTAAGGATTGTGTATAGGGATGTCAGGAACTGGAGGAACACATTTGTACAGTAATTTTTTAAGCATAACCTAGGTTTTTATTGAGACATAGCCTCACTATGAATTATATAATGATGCTGATAATTTTGATTATGTTTACCACTTCTAGGGAGAGGTAGCTTATGGAGGATCTTGTTACATGGCAGTGACCACACAGATGTCATTCAGTGATGCACAGAATGATTGCTCTACTAAGGGAGCAAACTTGGTGTCCATTGCTGACAGGTAGTTTTTCCAGTATTACAGGGAAAAGGCCATTTTCATAATGTATTGAAATTCAATGAAAATGTCTTTGTTAAGTGCCTCGTTACAAATTATTTCCTTCATCTGTAATGAATAATTGTATTTCGATACTGTTAGTCAGAATGCAAAAAATTCAGAATGCAAAAAGTCAGAAATAAATTGCAAACTTCCTTAGATAGGGTTAGCCATGATGTTTGTCCAACTTAACAATATATATGCAATTTGTATTCGACTATCAATTTGGCACTAGAAAAACATGTATTACATTTTGAAAATAGTGTATTTGAGAAAAAAAAGCACTACAAGCAGAAAAGTTGTGGAATCCAAAAGTTGTGGAATGTGTATTTGAGTGGGAAGGAAGGTTTATGACTTTTCAGTTTCTATTGTTTATTTCTACAGATTATTGGATTTGTACTTCACATGCCAGTTTAGGTAGTACCAAAGCCATGTTTAATGATGGAAATTATGGAACAGATGGATTGATGTTATGCCAGATGAGAGTGTAAAAAAACAACACGTTAGTTCTGCTTCTGAGTTCTTCAGTCTATTTGCTAAAATCCTAATGTAGTAGGTTAATTTCCAAAATATGTTGTATTCTATTGTCCACAGGTTTGAGCAGTCTGTGATATCCAGTCTTCTTGGTCTTCAGGATGGCACCCTATTCTGGATTGGATTGAGTGATACACAGAACTATGGGGAGTATGTATGGAGTGACATGACTGCCATCACCTTCACTAATTGGGATGTAGGACAACCAGGTAAAAACCTGCTGACATTGTACTTATTGGGAATCCCCATCTTATACTTTATGTTATCACAAAGTTTACAAACATTTTTCTTGTCTTATATCTCATCTATTTTACGAGGCAAGTGGGTAATCGTAGGGCGTTTTGTTTTTGTTGGTGTTGATACAAACAGTGTCCTATCATAATAAACTTAATAATTTATAAGCCCATTTTGAATTTCAAGAAGATCAACAAACTTTCCCTGACTCAAAATTATTAGATACCTCTGTTGGTTACAATCTTCTAAAGTAAGGTTTTAACTTTAACCTATGGACTTATGGTACTGAATTAGATTAAGCTCTTTGTCTGGGTTAGATTGATTGATGGGTATTATATTGCAGTGTCATGGTTGCAATCACATTAATCCACCAGTTTATAGAACAAGCAGCTAAGAGTGGTCAAAACAAAAGTTTTCTCCCTCAAAGTGCATATTGTTCTGTATAGTTTGAGACTGAACAAAATAACTTTCCAAAAGTGACAATCTTATTTCAAAACCAAGGGAACCCCAAAGATGAAAATGAACACAAGATAAATGTAATTCAAATGATAGACTCTAACATCTGACAGCACTGAGTATTCTAATCACCACTACTTTTTTATATTTTGTATGTTCTGTCTATTTAGATGATTCTGGTGGCTACTGCGTGGCGTCAACATCAGGCAGCGCTGCTGGCCTGTGGAGAAACATCCAATGTGACACGGAGGCCAAATACATCTGTGAGAAGGTTAGGGCTGGCTTCACGCCCCGCCCCACTGTGCCTGCTCCTGGACCCCCAACAGTACCCAGTGATGATGGTTGCTACTATGACTGGGTTGGCTACGGAGGATGGTGCTTCAAGGTCAGATCTCTTTTTCTATACACCCTGTAACTATGAGTCCTGTGTCATATTGCATATTCATTTGCAATGCATTTTGCTCTACAGTTTTTGTTATAGTTTTTTTACACAAATAGTTCATTGTACACTGTACACAATGTTCAGACATAACAAATGATCATTTATTGTTTTGTGAGTTAAATCCTTTTATAATGTTGATAGATCAATCATTTCCATGGGTGATGTAAATCGGTGCCTTTTTCTGAATAGCTTTATCACACATGTCTAATTGTCTAGAGAGTCCCACTGCAAGAGATATGACCAGTAGGTCTTACATATCCTACAGAATCCAACCTGACTTCTTAGCAGCACCTCATATTTGCAAATGAGGAGAGCAACAGCTTAGAAGTAATGACAGTCTTTCAGCTGCTCGTTTTCTCAGGGGGTGATTTTAGGGGGTACTTTTCTTTTTGCTGCAAAGAAAGTAAACGATTGAATGGCCCATCTACATTTTGTCAGTTTATAAAGTGGTGATGACCTTCAACTATCCTTTAATTCTGAATTCCTCCTCTTTTCCACCATCTTAGATTGAGACTGGTGAAGACATTAGCCAGGATGCAGATAAGATAAAGCTCACCTGGGGCACAGCTCGTGATGCCTGTGTGTCTGATGGAGCTGAACTAGCCAGTTTTCATGACCCTGATGAAGAAGCTTACATCAAGTCCAAAATCCCAATGCCGTAAGATTTCTCCTTTTGCTTCTATTCAAAAACTGTATTTTTGATACACAAGATTGAGTATGAAAATTGATATGAACAGTATCTCTCATGAGATCTGAGACTGATTAAAAACTTATTCCATAACTATTTAGATAAGATCAGTGTGTTAACCAATATCACTTGTTTTTGTAGTCACTAATTTTGTTTTCAAAAGTTGCTCAAACACATAATCTTTTTTCTCACTGCAATATTTGATATATGTTATTTCCTTGTTATGTCCTCAATTCAAATGTATTCAAGTTTCTATTTTGTTGTCTTTAAGAAACATATTCACTGAATCTGACCTTAAGTGGGTTATCTAGTAGCTTTCCTCTCAGATTCTAAAATAATTGAGTTTGTGACACTGCTATTGCTACTTGTAATTCATTTTTAACTTTACTAGCACTAACAGTTTGTTGAATTTGTATTGTAAGTAATCAGATAGATTGTTCTAAGTCAACATTTGTTTTCTGTTTGTTACATGATGGTAATCTTACTTTTGATTGGTATTCTCTTATCCAGTGATGATGGTTACTGGATTGGTCTTCATGATAGATCTGTAGAAACTGGTAAGTTCCTCTTCTCCCTTTTAGTTTTGTTCAAATTTTGTTTTTCAAATCTATGTTTCAGGCAAGTTGAGGGTAATTTGTCTCACACATTGCTGGCCACATCAGTGTTCTTCATTATTTACCTTAGCTTGGATCAGACAAAATATCAAGGAAAATGTTGGCTACTGTTTTTTTAAGATTTTTAATTCCATGATACTTGGTAACATGCAAGAAATAAAATGGCCAAGACATAGAATTTGCCAATTTACATAATTGCATGAATTTTAAAAATCTATAAAATCATAAAGTTAAATGAAACTTTTTTGACCAGACT
>BEXV01000091.1:385024-395309 GCA_003118195.1 Hemicentrotus pulcherrimus | reverse complement strand
GTACAGGGTTCAAATCCCCCCCCCCCCACAGCATTATATAATGTCCTGTAGCAAGACATGAACTAGGCGTTGTGGCGTGCGCCTGTAATCCAGCTAAAAAGTGGAAGTTACAAACTGATTCAGCCGAGGACGCAGGTTTCGGATGGTGACGTTTAAAGGTCAGTCCCCAGGCGTAAATTATCATCTGACTGATACACGTCTGTAAAAACCCAATACACACACACACACACTCACGCACACACATGAATCAGCATTTGCAACTTTCCATTCAGATTCAAGTAAAGTAATTTAACACTTGGTAGGAAGAGAGCGCTTTCACAAAGGTCACACCAGGGTAGTTTGGCTAAAGCTGGGGTAATGATATGATTTCAAGGTCCTCGGGGAAAAAAACAGTACTGTATTGACACTTATAAGGCTACCACAAGTAAAAAGAACATGTAATATTACTTCTGTATAAGAAATACGATAAATTGATGTAACAAATATGGGCATTGGACAAACTAAGATAAACACAGGTCTAAACAAATAACAACTTGTACATTTTATAAAGAATTATAATTTAGGAAAAAGTTACCTAGCGAAGGCGTCACAACTTGCAAGAGTAATACTACGAGTAGAAAGAATTGGGCAGAAAACATTGTTGTCCATTTAGTCATCATCCTGTCCCACTTAAGCAGTGTCTCATTGGATGAACAAATGTACTTTGTCACAGAATGTTGAACAATATCTGCAAATGAATCAAAGGGCAATATTAAGTTATTATTATATTAGTCAATAAAGTCAGGTACGTATGGTCCATTATAACATCATGAACATTGTCCATGGTGTTACTGTTAGTAATTGATGGAAATTCATGATATTTATTATTTAGATCTAGGTCTAGACTCCCCCCACTATTCCCAATATTCATCCACAGTATTTTACGAGGTTATACAATCTAGTAGTTTAGGATGAGTGCTGCATGTAAGAAATGATGTAAAATCTTGTGATTTAATGAGGGTTTTTTTTCTTCTGTGCTGAGCTAGCTAGGTGAATGGTACGGTACGGTACCTGTCCTTGGCCAAGCCTGGCACTGAGCTGTGGTGGCGCTGGCAGGCTTGGCTACGCCTACGCGCGCTGTTGTTGTTCAGCCGTCAGTATGCAGTAGGCTACCAATCCTCGAGCCGAAGGCACCGCCTTTTCTTGTTTGTCGGTCTTTACCTTCTGCTTCAAATTCGTGAAATAATGTCCTCAAATCGTCGGCACTGCGGAATATACTTGGCTGTTAATACAATGGAACTTTACATTTGACGTTAAGCGTTGGATCATATCTGTAGAAATTGCTCAATGCCGTCATAACATACAGTGTCAGATGATCAGTGTTGCAATATAACGCGAAGCCTACGCACGCACGTACGGATACGTACGTACGCGCGCGTATCTCACTACATAACTATCTACTCATTTTCTACTAGATTAATGTATTCACAAGTCATCATTATGCATTGCTATTCATACCTTTGTTTTTTTGTACTTTCCATCCTTGAAGGATAAAGATTTGTTATACATTTAGTTATGGAGTCTAATGTATCTATCAAACTAAGCCATTTTTGTTTACACCTAGAATCTATATTTTTGACAAAATTAATGACAAATATAGTAATTACAATTGATCTTCATTGGGCATGATATCCTGTAAAATGTGTGTAAATATGGTGCAAAAATATTTTTTTGGGTGTTTACATATTACCATTAAGCATTCTTCAAAAAATAAGAATAAAAAAATTGGGACTGAAAATCGAATTGGAAAGGCTTTAAATTTAACATTTAAGTTAACTATTCTATTGTTTTTAATGACCTTGTATGCACTTTCCAATTCACATTTGACAAACTTTCTTTAAAATATCATAACCGGTTTATTTTTCAGAATATTTGCATGGTTTTGGTATCAAAGGAAAGAGCAAGGGCTAAGCTTTCCATTTGTGGCATACTGCCCTCTGTAGGGCTAGTCTATGTAGGCTCAATTTCTCTGAATTGCATGTGCAGCTGCATTGCCTCAATCTTCATCTCTGATCTGAGACATCAAACTCACTGAATTTTCCAATATGAGTCGTAAAGGACAGGGATATGTAAAGAAGAGGAAGGGGTTTCATGGAACACCATGCCATGTACTGAAAAAACAGAGATTAGAAGGAGAAGAAGAGCAGCAAACACCCAGAGTTTCAACTGCATCCTATAGAAAGTTGAGCCCTGGAAATTCCAACTGTGTTCCCACATGTAAGAATCCACGTAGTGTTCTTGATGGCAACTACATCATGGATGGCCAGCTGTTGGGAGCTGCTCTCTCAAAAGTACATTTATGCCCAGGAGGTAAGTTTATTGTGATTTTTTATATAGAGTATAAAGATATATTATTGAAACTTGATTGAATAGTTTGTTAATTATGAAATTTCAGTATGTAATTAAGAGAAATGTGTCAGATTGTTGATAAATAAATTATAGTCTACTTGACTTTTTTTTCAATGTTGAATTTAGTATTGGATTAGGTCTCTATCTTTTCCTTTTACATGTTGTGTGTGTAATTGTTTGTATGGATATATGTTCTGAGTAAGAAGGTGGGGTGTAGACAGCTCATTTTTTCAGAAGACAAAGAGGATGTGGGGAAGAAAAACATGAACTTAGCTCCGTTCTTTTTATCATTGACCATGTTGACAGGGATTCTCGGAATAGCTGAGGACTCCACTAAACGTGAGGGGCTATGTGCAACGCTTGTCTTGAGCTGCTCCAAGTGCCGGGAAGAGGTTATCTTCAAAACATCTGCTAATGCAGTGTTATCCGGCTCTGGGAAATCTGCAGAAATTAACAGGCGCAGTGTGCTAGCCGCGTCAGATGTAGGACTAGGACGCGAAAGCCTGACTGACATGTGTATCAACCTCGGACTGGCCCCTCCTGTGGTAGACAGCAGCTTCCAGAGGCATCTTACTCACCTGGCAGTCAAATCTAATGAGGTAAATCTTATTATTCAGTCATAATAAAGATGATACATGTAGATCTCCATGTTACAGATGAAAGTAAAATTCATGTATTTGATTGATCCTAATTTTGTCTGTGTATTTTTTCTCTCTGTTTCAGGTCTGTGAGGCTCAGATGAACGAGGCTGCTGAGAGACTGAGGAAGAAAGCGATGGAGGAGGATGCTAGCATACGAAAGGATGATGTGGTGGAAGTGGCAGTTTCTTATGATGGGACATGGCATAAGCGGGGATATTCATCAAATCATGGGGTGGGGGTGGTTATAGCTATGGAAACTGGGGAGGTGTTAGATCGGGAAGTAATGTCTAGAATATGTAGGGAATGTGACTTCAGAAAGGATTGGGATAAGGAAAGTGATAGTTATAAGGAATGGTGGGATGGGCATGGGGAGGAGTGTTTAGCAAATCATGTAGGTAGTAGTGGGATGATGGAAGTAGAGGCAGCATCAAAAATTTGGCGTCGATCAGTAACAAAACACAAACTTAAATATAAATTCATGGTTAGTGATGGGGATAGCAAATCATTTGAAAGGGTCAAGGAAACATATGGTAAGTCTAAAAAAAAATTAGTACAGAAACTCGACTGTGTCGGGCATGTAGGGAAGAGGATGTATCATGCTTTAGATAAATTTCGCAAAGATAATAGGGGTAAATTGTCAGATGGGAAGAATGTGGGAGGGGGGAAGGGTCGGTTAACCGGGACAAACAATACAGGGTCAATAGGGCATTTGTGTAAATTGTATCGTAATGCAGTTCTGAAGTCTAAAGATACGGTAGCATATAGGGATGATATGGAAAGACAAGGGGCAGTAGAATGTATGCAGAGGGCAGTATTGGCAGTTCTTTATCATGAAGTCAAACTTGCTGATAATGAAGTGCGTCATCAGTACTGCCCAGATGACGACTGGTGTGAGTATAGAAATACAGGCAGCATGGTAGACAAAGATCATCATCTTGATGTGGTGTTTCTTGATCTGCTCTTGCCTACATTCAAGCGACTCAGTGCTCCAGATCTGCTCTCAAGATGCCTCCCAGGCTACACCCAAAACCAGAATGAGAGCTTCAATGCTCTCATCTGGAAACGGTGTCCTAAACACCTGTGGAGAGGTCCACGTGTTGTCCGCATCGCAGTAAACTTGGCTGTGATTGCATTCAACTGTGGCGCAGAGCAAAGTCGCAACAGAATTTTTAATTCATTAAATCTTACTATGTATGATCACACCTTGTCATTGCTGCAAAGAAAGGATAGAAATAGATTGCGGGCGGCAGAACTTAGGGAGACAGAGGTCGAAAAGAGAAAGAGGGAGGCTAACAGGGTTCGGAATTCAAAGAAAGAGGAGGGGTATGCAGAAAGGGAGGGGGTAGTTTATCAGGCTGGGGCTTTTTGAGGGAATTATCTTATGTAATTAATTAATTATTTGTGATGTTTCGCTTTCAATTCATTCATTTCTCGCTTATTTTGTATATATTGTTCTGTCCTCTGCATTTTTCCAATTTTCAATTTTCAATTTTCTATTATATTATTGTGTATATTTGATTATTCATTTTTAATTAAGATTAATTAGTTTTGTATATTATGTAAATATGTATATATTAGATTTAAACTTGTAAATAACTGTAGTACTGTAGACTAGTGTAGATTTAGGGAAGACAGCTAAACACTGCCATTTCCACCANCCTCTCCCTCCCCCTCTCTCTCCTTTCTCTCCCCATTGATGAACAATTTGTTTAATCCCCTATGACTCTTTCTACCTCAATCATTCTCTGTGGTTTTGACGCCTTCTGTTCCTCATGAAGGTGTGGCTTAATGGTCTACTTTTGTAATGACAGGAAGCAAGCATGTAGAATGTTGTACTCCCTCTGTACCGTCCCTCTTTTAACTATGGTGATAAATATGTGCTGAGTACATGTATACCGGTACACACATTTACATGTACACTGCTTGAGAAAGGTCAAAGAAAGATAAAGCTTCACTATTTCATTACGTTCATTTCATTCATTCATTCATTATTTGATTGTCCGTACATGTATAGAGCGTCATCTTGTTTACATGCATTAAGAGGATAAACAGATGGATAATAATAAATACGAAATTAATATCGTTTTTTTTGTTGTTGTTGTTGTTGTTATTGTTATTGTTATTGTTATTGTTATTATTATTATAATTTTGCTTATGGAGCAACAGAATTCGGCACACATCTGTCTGTATTGCCTACTTTCACCTCATTTTTCCTTTGTGGTTGTTGCAATTTCATGATAATACTTGCTAATATTCTGCATTGTTGAAAGACATACAGCATGAAGAAGAAAAATAGATTTTCACCCTTGACCAACTGATGTTTATTACAAAACTCAACCTGTATCATTCCATGTTTCAGTAATCTTATCTTTGCCACCCTCTTGAGAACTTGAAGGCAAGGAATGATAGCGCACTTTTATTATCCATAAAGAAGCCTTCTATACACTGCCAGTAGAAAAAAAAAGATTGCAGGTCAATTGAGGCATACAGTGTAGTTAAAAGGTTATAGCAAAAATACCAGCATATTAAACATGCGTGTCTGTACAATTTCCCCTATCAAAAAATATTGATAGCACGTACCAATGAGGAAAGCCCATTCCATCCATGTAGAATGGGAAGTGTTGTATTATGTATCAATTCATGTACATGTACCGGTAAGTATGCCAAGAGATCTGTAGTCTACTTTGAGAGCCTGTTGGTAATGGATATTATTAGCTTTAGAGGGACGAGCCTGATGAGCCTATAATGGACTTTAAAAAAGTTACCTATAATTGGATTTGTAAGTGGTTTTGTTGTTGTTGTTTGTCTTTTAAAATTTAAATAATGTGATGTTTCCCTCCCAAGAACTGAATGCTTACAAAAAAAGGTTAATGTAGTGACCAGTCACAAAGTTGCTTGACCACTTAATTCATAAATCAAAGTGGTCAATCCTAGTTACAGTTGTACTTCTTTTATGGAGGTGGGTATGTCAGTAGTAACTCTGTTGCTTTGTCCATCCATTTCCCCCCTTTTCTCCCTTCAGTGTCATCTGCATTAATTCAATAGAGAAATGTAGCATGCACAAATCGATATTTAACTTTTAATCCTTTAATTGTACTTTTTCCTGTCATTTTTTTCCTTTCCAGAACCTGACATTCCAGCGAAGACTAATGGAGAATATGGCCATTGCTAAAGCCAGGGAAGCCAGTGTATCCTTTTGAATATTTAAAATCTCTTTCACTGACCTGTTTCTCTCACTTGTCTACTTCTATTAAAACCAACTTGATATCAGGGAAGACTTTCCCTTTTAGCTGACTGAAGAAAGCCAGTGAAGACTGTGAGGTAGCATAGATCTCTGACAGTGCTCTCATGCTGTCAGCTTTCATGTTCAATTAGTTGATTCATCTTTGTGGTTTGAATGATACGTTGAAATCGTCAACAGTGATTTAATGGTTTCCATGGCAATTAAAACACCATGAAAATGTACCTTTCAATGATTAGAAGCTGCCATGGTAAGATCAGATTCAGTCAATGGTTGCTATGGCAATTACAACACCATGCAAATGTTCTTTTCAATGATTAGAAGCTGCTGTGGTAGATCAGATCCAGTATATTCAGGCCTGGTGGCTTTGTGCTGTTTTGTTTTGTTTATTATTTGAATGACAGGACCACACAGTTGAGAAGTGGATGATTAAAACCTGTGACAATTGCTCTGTTAGGATGGCTGTATTGGTGCCATCAATTACCTGTGCAAACCAGCTGTTATGGAGACAGTAGTGCATTTTTAAAGTGGACATTGCACCACTGTTTCCATCAGGCAGTATCTAAATGTAATGCTTTCAGAAATAGTGAGCGACTAATGAGCTTTATTGCTATGCAATTTTACTTCAAAAGAAGATTTTAATCTTTCCAAAGATTGATTTGTTGCTGAGGAATATAAAGTGGCAGTTTACTTGTACAATGGAAACTCGTTCTATTGAGGTCCTTAGGACCGTGTATATTACATTTTTATACCAGGGTTTAAAAAAATATAAATAAAGAGCTGGGACCAGCAAAATCACCTTGTTATAACAGATACCTCTCTTTATCAGAGCTCTTTATAATGAGTTTCCACTGTACCTGTACATGCTTACTTAATGAATTTATTGCTACATGTAGGTTTCCTTTTTTTAATGTGCAGTTTGGATTTAGGGTATTAAAGTGTGGTTACATATATAGCTGTACATTATTGAACTTCACCAAATTTACCGGCATGTAAAATCTCTAGAATCTCTAAAGGAGGTGCGATGGCTCAGTGGTAGAGCAGTGCATGGTCTTGTAATTACAGGGAAGTCCAAATTTTTTAAACCAAGTCGATGCGCTAGTACCCTTTGGTAAGGCATTAATCCTCATTACCAAGTCCCTCAGAGAGGACTTAAAGCCCCTCAGAGAGAACTTAAAGCCGTCGATCCCCTGGTTGCTTCCTTACAAGCATACACACGCTTTCTGAGCACTGAGTTGGGTAAAAAAAAAACATACTAGAATTGTCTCCTTAACTGACCCACCTCCACTCCCAGCTTGCTAAGAAGATCAAGGAACGTCAGCAACGTCTTAAGGAGCAGGCAGCCCAGAGATTCTCATCCAGTGGCCAACCTACCAAGGAAGAGATGGAACTCAGAACAGTTTATGCTAACATAATGGAGTACGAGAATGTCAAGGTATGGGACTGAACCCACTGATAGATGATCAAGTCGGCTGATGGGATTGTTATTGTGTGTATTTGAGATTGCACCGTATTGCGTTTTAATTGAGAAATTGATTAGTATTGCTCTGAAAAGATATTGATGATTTTTATAAGAAGGATTATGACATATCAGTGATAAACTTGATAATATATTGCATGGTATCAACAACGTAACAGATGTTTATCAAAATGGTGTACATGCATGTGCACTTAATGATTTTAAGGTGCTCTTCAATTTTTGTCATCGGTTCATCAATCATTCCATCCAATTTTCTAAGCTATCCTGTAAAACTATAATTTAAAGCCCTTGCTGCAGGAGTAGTGCTTATAGCAGGAAAAACAGACTTGTTTTTTTTTCCTTCATTCTGTTTGTGGATATCCTTAACTGGCCTTGTGGTCTAGCTAGTACACAAGATTATATTTCCTTGATGAACACCAATTTGTGATTTCTTTTTAAAAATTCTCTCTTTCTTCAAAGACATGGCTCCAGGATAGGCGCCAACGGCTGCAGGAATCACCCGATGACCTCAGACTGATTCACGACCTCGTCACCGAGATCTTATCGTGTGATCAGCACCCTCTTAGCCAGCTTCTCAAGCGTTACCAGATCACGATCTATCACAAGATCATGCCTCTCATACAGAGGAAGCTGCCCTCTATTGAGGAGATTGTGGTTCCCTACAAGGATGTGGAGCCGCTGAAACTCCAAGGTAATGTATTCTTGTGGCAGTGATCTAACATTTACTTGGGGTGTTACTATGTCCAAGCAAAAGGAGTAGACTTAGTGCTACAAATCATGTTTTTGTTAATACAAGGTTTGGGATTAGGGTTAGAATTAACTAGTTTTGGGTTGTGGATTGAAGTTGGGACTGTGATTAGCATGAAGGAAATTTGTCTGCGTAGCAACTGCTGCCAGAGCATTAGTCTCAGAAGCTATTTGAAATTGAAATGGTAGCCAGACCACAAGGACATTTATAGATATCCACAGACAGAATGAAGGAAGAATGGAAGTCTATTCCCCAGTCAGACTGAAGACACGTTACCAGCTAGGCCAAGGACAGACCAAACAAAAACTTAGTGTACACTAAACTGAATGGCTATGAATCGGTCCGTTCAGAAACGGTTTGGTGATATAACTGATTCAAATCAAATATGATCATGTAGGATTGAAAACATGTCAGGGATTTAGTTTACCATAGATTTGTGGAACAAAATCTACCCTGTTTTTGAAGTTCATTATTTTAAATACAATCAATCAATTTGAGAGCCTTGACCATTTGAATTATTTTGATAATGCACAAGGCCATTCAAGTTCTGTTAATCCATGTACCCGGTGTTTTTTATTTGTATCATAAAGATTCTGATTCATCCAGTGCTGTAGAAGTAGATCTACTTACTACTTTATGTTTTATTTGTCCTTGTTAAAAAAAAATTCTGTTGTTTTTCAGAACCCAGAGCAGTACCAGAGGGCGGTTTCACCACACCTGATGAACTGGATCAGAGTATGGAAGAAACATTAGCCCAACGTCTTCTTGCCCTTCGTGAAAACAGCACCTCCAGTGTGGAGAGTGAATCCACTGACCCGAGACCATCTATCCGGTCCAACAGCATGCTCTTTGCTCATAGTGATGTGAGTGATGATATTTTGGAGGAACTGTTCTCTGACGATGATGAGGATGCTCCGTCTCTGGAGGAGGAGCCTAGCAACCAGGGAGGGAGTGTCCATCCTCTATCTGTGGAGCACCGCAATAGAACTATGTGCAAGGGAGAAGTTGTTGGTGATGATAGATGTGAAGATAATGGGCACCTTGATGACAGTGGCATCCAGAATGGAGAGGAGTCTTCCAGCTCAGATGAGGCTGCTACTACAAAAGACATCCAGGATGATGATCTTGAGGGTACTACCGGTGGAGGGAAGAATGAGGGAGATGCCCCTTCAGAGGGAGACAGGATGAGAGAGATTAGGGATTAAATCAGGACTGATATCGAACAAGCCTTGGAGGATGGAGAAAAGCTTTTCAAGGAGTTGGAAGGAGGGACCATTGATACACCAGAAGATGTGGAGGATAGTATTAGTGAAGCAGTTGTCATGGCAACTGATGACTCCATTAATGTTAGAGATGGAGAAAGTGAAAATATTACAAGAACTAATTCTGATGCTGCCGATGAGCAACATTCTGACTCTGATAATGCAAAAGACAATCACTTAAATGGTCTTGCAGTTTCCGGTACCGATGAAAGAACTAAAGATAATTTGTCAGATGAGAAAAGTGAAAGTGTTAGAGATGACAGTGAACAAACTGGCCAAGAAGAAGAGGAAGCCCCTTCAGATGTAAATGACAGCACAAAGGGAAATGTTGCAAGCAACAGTAAGTTAATAGCAGAAGGGGGCAGCAGTGTGGGAGAGAGGGAAGGTGAAAGACAGAAGGAAAAGGCAAAGGAAGAGGAGGATGGAGAGGAGAGGATAGCAGAAATGAGAGCCCAGGCACTGAGTAGACATCTCAAATGCATCACCAAAGATGTGCTGATGTTCACAGGTAAGAGGGTGATATGG
>BEXV01000091.1:366768-384958 GCA_003118195.1 Hemicentrotus pulcherrimus | reverse complement strand
GGGGGGGGGTGTTTCATAAAGCTGTGCATAAAGTTACAAATGAATTTAAAAATGGTTTGAATATGAAGAGCCAAATGGGATGCCCAAAGTTTTTCTGACATTTTAACAAAGTGTGACTATATTTCCCAATCTCAATCAAATTTTAGCCAAAAGCACACTTTGCATTAAAATGTCATGTTAATGATGATGAGGTTAATCTACATCTGCACATTTCAACTTTAGCTTATGCAATTAAAAGGATTTGATTATCCCATTTAGCTCTTCATATTCAAATCATTTGTAAAGTCATGTGTAACGTTGCGCATATCTTTATGAAACACCCCCATGGACCCAACACCATACCTGACCCATATCCTGACCCAAAACCCAATGTGAAACACAATCGCAACCCTCACCCAAACCCTACATCTCAAGCAGTTGTCTTCAAAGAAAATGTCAGATAAGAAAGATGGTAAGAAAGTTGGATGGATGCTTACAATTTATTCAACAAATTATAGTACAGGGGGCATTCTTGCTACATTGTATTTTCCAAATCAATATGTGTTAATTCCAAAAGTCTCATAATATTAAACGATCACTTGGCATTGATCTGTTATTCATTCAGCTGTAAGTAGTTTTGGAGATTTTAACTTCTACGTGTATTGATTTCACCGTTGAAACAAGAAAGTAATGTGGTTTTCTGATGATTTTATAAAGGATCTTGTTATCAACTTTGCAATTGAATTATCCAGTCATGTTTTTGAATGTGCCTGCAGTTATAGATGATGATGATTATCTGTTATACATGTAGATATGCACATGTGCATGTAGCAATAATTATGTCTCAGAGATGCATATACTTGCATGCCATTGTAGACATGCAAGGCTTGCAAAATGATTTGGTTTGATGGTTTGTTTTACCTGACTGCTAAGAAAGCATGTAAGCAACCAGGGAACTGATGTCTTTAAGTCATCTCCAAGGGACTTGGTAATGAGGATTAATGCCTTACCAAAGGGCACTAGTGCATCAACATGATTTCAAACCAGGGACCTTCCAGTTATGAGACTACTGCTCTTCCAGTAAGCCATCGCATCTCTGATTATTTTATTCAATTGTGTCATTTTGACAGAGCGTCTTCAGTCTCTGCTGGTAGCAGTGTATGAGCAGCTCAACAGTACAGCAGCCAAGGAGCAATGCATCTCCATCATTGAAGCTTTCGTTTTCAAAGATATCTGGCAACCAATCCTCATGCTTTACAGGTATTACCTTTGTAGCTAAGAAAATTCAAATTTTCTTTTTAAGGAACACACTCATTATTTACTTTTCTATAAAGATACAGTATTTGGTAGTTGGAGAAACATTGATTTTAGAAGAAGAAGATGAAATATGTAAAGAAATAAAGATAAAAGAAAAGGAAAATGAAGATAAAAAAAAAGGAAAATGAAGAAGAAGATGGACTAATCCCTGAACCAAAACTAAAAATGAAAACAAACAATACTAGTTTACTGGCATAGGTTGGGATGAGGCATTTTCCTGTTTCTTGAGCTACCCCCAAATTGATCTCAAGGCATCTACATACTCCCTGAAAAATGAAATACATTATGGCTAGCAGGTTTGCAGAACTCAGTCCAGATTACTTACTTGTACATATGTGACTACATGCGCATGCATAAAATTTGGGATAATATAATGTATAATCAATAAAATATCTTAGTAATTGTCAGGTCACTTTTGAATACACTTTCTATTAAAAAGTGTCCACACATTGATCCTGTTTTTCATAACCATGTTGTTTTCCTTTGTATCTCCTACAGACGATTCAACTACAAAAAAGAGGAATGTGCAGCCATCGCCATGACAAAGTACCAGCATGCCATGCCCCAGCACATCGGAGTGGAAGAGAAGTTCTGTCTGCTGAGAGAGGGCGCTGTTCAAGATGGCGGCCAAGCGTCTAGTAGCGACTACCCTTACCAGGCAGCTGTAGAGGAGCTTTGCAAGCTGCAGGGGTACACATGCCCTCTGCAGAAAATAGAATGTATTGGTAAGATGGAATGTTTGATTACGTGTTAGTTAAACTTTTCAAGAAATTGTTTCTGACTGAATATACTGTAATTAAAAACATTACAAATGTGAAGAATGTGTTTGCTCGTCCCCTGTGGAGTAGGATTCTAAACAGCTCCTGGGTCCTGTTTTTATAAAACTTTTTGTCTATAACAAATGCTAAATGTCTCTGACAAATTTGCTCTCAGCCAATCAGATGCCATGATTTCAGTAGCTTATAACAGTAGCTTGTAACTTGGTATTGATATCAAGTTTTTATGAAACAGGGTCCTGATATTAGAAGTCAAATAGTATTCATCATTGCAAAATATTGTTAGTCGCATTTATCCTTTTGTCTCATTTAATTGCTCAGTCATTTCTTGTTTTCATTGTGACATTAATATATTTCCAATTCTAGGATCATAGTTATGGTACCGTCTAACCTGCGTTAGTGACCACCTGTATAGAAAGACCACTTTGTTCATTCCCTTGAATATGGTTTCTCATTAAAGGGATCCGGTAACTTTGTCTCAGATTCTGAAACAAAATCCTGGATATAGCTCATGCTGCAATGATAACTATAAACCTTTAGGTCAGTCAGGAACCCCATGACTTTTACAAGCCGATCACATGGCTCATTATTAAGATATTTGTGATTGGAAATCCAAACCAAATTTTGCGTTTGCCAAACAGTTTTCATAACACTACAGTCTATTGGGGAAAAAACGAGCATGGTAAAACCAGACAACCAAAGCATGAAAGATTTTTACTTTTTTGAGGCACTTCTTGATCATTTTGAAGCACGATTTTGTTTAGGGATTCAATATTTTACCATATATTACAGACACTGATAACACATATGGCCGTGCATCTCAGATTGAACATTGTTAAGCGATGCCTTTAAGGAACCTGTACATAAAGACCACTTTTCACGTTTCCCTTGAGTGGTCTTTCTAAACAGGTTTTACTGTACATGTATATTACATGTTTCTTAGTACAGTGTATACCATTTTGTACCATCTTTTATTTTATCTTGCAGTACGAGTATCGAGGATTGTGATTGAATGTGTTGGAGACTACTATGAGAGCCAAGGCATATCTAGGCAGAGCTTAGAATCAACTGTGTAAGTTCGATAAGATTGTATTGTAACTAGGTATAGCATTCATATTTTTTTCCTAGACAGGTATTCTAGTATGCTTGCTATCGGAACCTTGGCCTATTCATGGCCTACTGAATATATGTGTGTGTGTTTAATTGGGTTTTTACAGATGTGTATCAATCAGATAAGATTTTTTACCTCTGGGGGACCGACTGTTAACGTCACCATCCGAAAGACGGGACTCACTTTCAAACCTGCGTCCTCGGTTGAATCAGTTTGTATAGAGGAGCATTGTACAACGCCCCATTCCTATTGTTCTACTAGGTTGCGTACCAGAACCACTCAATTATAGTTGGCAATGGATTAACGTTTATCCATCATTTCTTGTTCCTCCCTGTAGTGGCTGTGATGATCTGCTGCCAATCTTGAGTTATGTCATCATGAGATCCTCTCTTCCTCAGATTGTGTCAGAATGTAGTGCCATGGAGGAGTTCATCCATGAAGGGTAAGCCGTCAAAAACTATTGAAAACAACGGAAATCATGTTGACCGAGATGTGTTAGTTCTTAAAAGAACTGTTGTATAATTTTGTTTATGGTTTTAGTTCTGACAAGAACCTGTAGATCTTTTGAAGAAAGATGTAAAAAGATCTTCAAGACAGTTCATGTTAGAACTATAACTACAAAAGAATAGTATACAACATTTTTTGAATAAAAGAATAACATCTCTTTAAAAGAAAGAATACCCCAGTCCTTATAAGGACTACACACATGGTGTACCCGTTTGAGTTATATCTACCTCACTATGCAAAGCTATAAAGAACATTTGAAATTTTGTTTCTGTGTCTCTTATTGTTGATATATTGAAAGTGCATGTTTGTCCCTTCAAGTACTGTTACCAGTAAATTGGACTGAATGGATTAATAAATTCAAGCTTAATGTTAACCCATTTGCTAGGGGACAAGGTGATCCCGTATTAAGCTGATGAGAGTGAGAGAGAGAGAGAGAGAGAGAGAGAGAGAGAGAGAGAGAAGTCAGTCGTCAATAGATCAAGTAAATGTACACATACTTTTGAATAAACTCTTGGAGATCTACAGCTTTAAAATTCTATTCATGGGTCTCGGTTATCAAATATAAATGTCTTGGCTAAGAGTAGTAGTAAACTGTCTTGTGTATCAAAGACTCTTAAACTACTTACTTCAAGATTATCCTTATAACAGAAACAGACAAATGATTACACCCCCCCCCCCTTTTTTTCTATATTGATTGAAAAAGGGCTGTTCTCATCAAAGAAAAAATATATATTCATATAATATGTGTAGCCTGGCTTGTAGGACTTATTTTGTAGAATAATAAAAAATTAGATAAATTCCAAAATAAAGACAAAGATTGAATTCTATTTGTGTTTCCACCTTTTTTGTTTGTTTGTTAATCACAGGTATTTATTTGGTGAAGAGGGTTACTGCTTAACAACCTGCCAGACAGCTCTGAGTTACGTCCTTAAACTAGGGAGCACAGAGGAGCCGTCAAAATCATAGCACAGTGAAACCTGTAAGTAAAGACCACTCCAGGGCAACATGATAATGGTCTTTGTAGGCAGGTGGTCTTTATGTACATGGTCTTTATGTACATGTTCCTTTTAATACTACAGGTTTAAATGAGAAACAACTTCCGAGGTTTGTCTGATTGGTTTGTCTGATTGTTCTGCTTCTATTGAAAGTAAGTTATTTTTGGAGTCGACTTGCCCTTTAAATGACAATAAGTTACGGCATTCTTAGTTTTAAATCCTTTCAGCAGGGAATTTAATGGAAGTATGAGAAGCTTGAGAAGTGGTATAAGTTCTCATTATTTGCCAATTCACTTGCCTAATTTCTCTAAATTGCAAGTTAATCTTATTATTAAAGACCCTATCCGATGAAAATTCAACTTTTTATCAATGGAAAGCTGAATGAACATAGAATACAAATGTAAAGGAATTCAAAAATATTTTCCCTTTCAGTATTGCATAAAAGCGAATCAAAACCTTATTTTCCGCATCTCTCCAAGTTACAGTGACGACATAACATGTGCACCGATCGACTCGCCTATATATCTGAGGCGATGAGCCGTGCTTAATTAATGCAAAGTCATTGTGAATATGCGTACTCCACATAAGATGATGTCATCAATTCAACTCCCGATTTTCAAAGTTTTAGATTTCGAGTTTTCAGAGAGCTGTTACTCGTCTGACAGGCACTAAAGTAGCATATAAATGGTATTAGTGTATTCTATGGCTTGTTAGCTTTCCTTTTATATATAATTCATCTATTTCATTTTTCACTTCGGACAGGGTCTTTAATTTGTCGGTAATAATGCAATATTTTAAACTACCATCGCTTATTTAGCCATTTAAACAGAAAACTTCGCTCGGACCATTCATTATAAAATACCAAATGGCTGATCCACCCTCTTCTCTTGGCACTTCAGTAATATGATCTCATTCCTTTAAAAGGTGCAAATTCAACTCCTCAACTGCCGCAGTACTGCAAATCGGGACAAATAGATCTATCACCAGCCACTTTGTTGTATTGGTCCCCATGCTCCAACTGCAATTCATACTTCAAGGCCTCGAGGGCAGCCGACGGACCATACTTCTTGTAGAATAGTGTTGCGAGTTTTTTTCTCTGGAATTTAACCTCTTTATGGGCCCAAAGCCCACCTTTCTTAGACATTACCTCTTCTATGGTCAGATGGTTGCAATTGCACGAGTCAAAAATCACATCAATCAGGCCTTTTAAACCTCTTTTATATTGTTACAGAAATTTGAAAATCGAAAATTTTGCGGGGTCGCAACCTTCTGCAGGGCACACAATGATATGTTCTACAAATTCAATGTATAATTTAGTTTTGCCTGCATGGGTAATATAATTTTTTAGTATTCATGTACTATTTCACAATATGCTTGTACATCATATTCTTTTACACATCTTTTAATTTTACATTTTAAATAATTAAAGTGGAAGATATATATATATACTTTTGAATAGTTTACATGTTCATTTGAACATTTGCTTTGATTATCTATCGTTGTTTGTTTACTTTGTTTTATTACTATAGTGATTATGATTTAAGAAAAACAGAATAAAGATTGCTGATTTCATTCATGTCATTTTTTTTTAAATTTCCAACAAAATACGATAAATAATAACTATAAATTTAATTTAAATTTTGAGTAAATGAAGAGCTCCACTGAAAAGCAAAGCTTGTAAGTTGTGGAGCCCTCAGATTAAACGGCCTCTGTGGTATAAAACTATAGATTGATTTTCACCTCTCACTCACCTTTTGTTCTATTAGACAACTTTTACAATTGTTCATAGTTGCGGTCTTTCTCCTCGGTGACTAAAATTAGAGAATCTCTCGAATGTAATATGTTATTTACAAATACTATATATTTTTTTTTGTATAGTTGGGTGTATGTAGATTTAGATGAAACAGCATAAAGATGATATATAATTTTAAATGCATTTCCCATGATTCTGATGCTGCTATTTGTGTTTACGATTTTTGGTTTGTTTAATGTATCGTTGGCATCCATCAATTCTTCCATATTAATCTGAAATGTTACAATAATTTGTATTATGCTTTTTGTATTCACACTTATTTATCTGCCTTAGCTTATACTATCTAATATTTACTCAATGAAACTTAGGAGGGCTAGGTTGTATGAATTTCATAATTTTTTTTCCAAAGAAATGATTAAGACCACTGAGTCAATACTGTTACCAGTGAGATGTGAATAAAATCATAATTAATAATTAATCTCAAATCCATACACTCAAACAAATTAGCCACCCTCCCCCCAACAAAACAACAACAAAAATTAAACAAAACAAATCAAAAATCAAAGAGGATATTAACTTTGAACATTGATCAAAGTATTTATTCTACAAATGAATTTATAAAATACTCCGTAATGACGTTTACTTACTTTAGAACATATCCTTTGACTAATAAAAAAGAACAGAGATCCGCTCGTCGTCCATTGAAAGTTCAACCATGAACACAAGAACCCTATAAATAAAATGCAACCTTTGAATACATTAGAAAGGAGCAGAAATCTGCAAATAAGCCATTGCAGGTTCAACCTTAAGAACCCTATAAATGCAAACTTTGAATATATATGTCACATTATGGTGCTAGTTCATCTGTCCGGTCATTTTTTCCTAATGTTAAATGAAATTATTTTCTAGAGAGAATATGAAAGATGTTTTGAACTCTTACTTCAAAAGTTGTAGCCATTTTAACAGAATTTGAAAGGCAAGTTTATTTTCTTCACTTCACAAATGCCAATAGTGTATTAAAGTTTCAACAGTTTCACGCCTAATACCTTGCAATATTCATTTGACGGCATTACCTCTCAGGTGGCAGTGTATGAAATATCGTTTAGACTAAATCATCTTTTGGAAAACTCGGTATTACTTGGTATATTTAAAAATGTTCTCTTCATTTCATTTATTACTCTGTTTCATGTGTAATTCATCAACGTTACCATTCACTGATGAAAAGAGGGATATATCCAAAATATAGTTCACAGTCATTGCATGATACGATCATGATATTCAACTTTTATTACTGCTTGAGATGAGTGATTGATATTGTCAATTAATTTGTATTAATTTCATTTTTTTTTATATGGCTTTAACTGTAAACAATATCTCTAAAGTCTAGTGCTGTTATAAATCTATATCTTAACTCACTGTTTTTTTTTAAAATTGGTAAACAACTTTTTTGTTTTACCTGTATATTTAAAGGCTTGTATGAATGGTTGTAATAGTATACATGTATTTTCTTTGGTTTCGAGCAGCTATATATATATTCAATGTGCAATTATGAGTGACTATATAAAACAATAATAATAAATAAAATGTAATGTATTATCAAATGTGCTTGCAGAAAAAAAAATTGTGCTTGTTGTTGCTATAAATATGTTGTAAACAGTCATAGGAGCGTGATTGAAAAAGAAAGAGAGCAAGTGATTGGAAGAGAGATGAAAAGGAATGTAGAGCTGATTGTATGCCATAAAGATGGATAAGTTTCTTTGTGTATATGTGTGTGAAGTATATTTGTTTTCCAATTGATCTTTAGTAAGCATGAGTAGTTTTCATTTTTATTTTACAAAAAAATACAATATTGATTTAAAACAAAAATGCATCATCTATTGTATGAATAGTTGTCGCAGAGATAATGGGGACTTTTAGATTCTGCACGACGAGAACGTGGACTGCCCTTTTAAGGCAATGTGACGTCACTGCCAGTGCCTTAAAAGGACGTCACATTGCCTTAAAAGGGCAGTCCACGTTCTCGTCGGGCAGAATCTAAAAGTCCCTAATATTCGTGCGACGCAAGATTGTACACCGAAACCGGTTTGCTGCCATCAACGTTTTTGGTACTGCTTTAGCTGTCGGCATTTTATAAATTCGCACAGGATACTGTCGAGTTATATTCTCAGGATTTCACACGGTGTTCGATCGTTCTAAATTGTTGATGTATTTAAAATGATTTTTATTTTACCATCGTCCTTTTATCCATTCTCAGGAGGGTCCTGTAAACACAAAGCTTAGCAATAACTTGTATCGATTGTACGATTATTGTTGATTGATTGATCACTCGTACTTCACGGTCAATTGCAAAATAGCACGGCTCCTTGTCCTTTTTACCCTTATTCTCGATCGCTAGAAACATCAGATTTATTGCAATATCATCTCAGACTTTCACAAAATAAAGCCTCTTGCCGTCACAGCAAATATTTTGTCCAGTGTTTTTATATTACGAAAAGGTGACACTTCAAAAAGTGGTCTATAACCTGAAAGGTCATTTCAGCCTTAAAGTGACTCGGTAACATTGTTGAAGGTTGATGAAAAAAATGCGTAATTTTTGTATGCAATGAAACCTCTTATATTCTCTAACAGAAAATACTCCCAAACCATATTTGAATTTTCCTAACCGTTTTTCATTGAAACAAATAAGACATAAGACAGGCTTTTAAAATCTTCCAACACTTTATTGTCTGGAATGGCATATAGAGCCAATTCATTGCTTTGTGATAATCTAGTTGGGATAATTAAGGAATCGATCAGATCAGTTTTTCCCAATTTATATTGGTCTGTTTTTACTCAAATTTTCAGACTATCTTTAATTGTACATCTAGCATTGAAGTCACTACGTACCTTAGCACCATTTTCTCTCATCTGAACAGTGTTACCAAATCCCTTTAATCGAGAATCAAGGTTAAGAAACAATTTAGTTAAGAAGAAGATTCGGCTCTATATCCAAGAGCTTCACTTCCCCTCATTGCAGGGGAAGCAACCAGTGGTTTTGGTAGTATAGGAACAAAACAAACAATAAACAATGATTATTAAGACATGTATTTAGTCACAAGAAATCTATTTGTCGACCATTTTATTCCCCATCATTTTTGTCATCGTCTTGTTGAAAAGACGTATACCTCTGTGTAGCTTATCTCATTGCGTATTCAATCAAAATAATGTTCGTTTTTCGTTTATGAATTCATTTATCTTGTTACGCGAGGTTTGTCCTTTTCCCAAGTTGGCATCTTGTTTATTCATATATGGATGTATTCATCTCATAATAGGATCACATATTATAAGCTGCAATTCTTTGCTCGGTGCGCATTTGAAAACAAAAATACCACCATCTGCCTGAATGTCTTGGTAACAGTTTTATCGCTTCCATGAAATTATCTTTTTCTTTCACGGTACGGACGCGGCATAGGTTGAATCTCTATAGCATTCTTTCATTTTGTATCGTCGCCCTTTATAACGTTCCCCGGTATTACATTAATATCTGACGGTTATTGCATTTTCGCGCCAATCTTCAACAGGTTTATGGGGGATTTGGTCATGCGAGATCCACAAGTACAGATGGCCGCCGTCCACAAAGCCGGAAAAATACGCAATAACCTTGCCTCAAATCCTCCTGCCAGCTTCGCCCCCAAATCTTGTTAAGAAAGCAGTTACATTCTCCGTCTAGTAGCCCATATCATATTGCACCTTGCTTTTTATGTACTGCCTTAAACACCTCACCGTCATTTTCTCTCTTGCTTATCTATCTCGCCCCGCAAATCTTGTTATTTCACATCGCTTTCATCATTATGAATGCCCGAAATTGCCCCGCGAATTTCATTTTCCGCGCGAAAAACAAGAAATCTCGTTACGGGACTAAGAATGATGCGTAACGCTTGTAAATAGATCCTATTCGAGGAAATCACAATGCAGACCGTAGCAGACAATGCTCTCTTGGTATTTCTATATGACAGAAAGGGTAAAAGTACTTTTAAAGAGATTTTCTTCAAAATTGTCCACAAAGGTGCAAAGATGATCACGTTTAAACTGTTATGAGTTGTGACTAACTTTCGACACAATGACCAAGAGATGAGTTTATCGTATACATGCCTCCATTTTCATTGTTATTCATCGTATTGTATCTCCCACTGAATGTATCAATAAACAAAAGCTAAAAGAATAGAATTGCATTATGAAAGCAGCATATAATTATATTATATTCATAGTTATGATTGACTCAATTTTTCTATTATACGAATGAATATTTCAAAGTCTTGTCATTTTTCTTTAATAGTCATCGATAACATTTAAACCCAGAGAAAGCACGCGAGGAAATGGATGAAAATGGCGTCCAGTCGACCCCATTTTCTATATAATCAATTACTTTTCCCGGGATACGCCATCATGTTTCTATCTGTTCTTCGGGTAAAATAATAAAGGAATAGAAAAGAAGTGCCTTACTGTAAGGACCCCCCCAAGAGGAATAGCTTGAACAAGCTAAAAGCCTTCCGTATACAGTTCTTTATTTTCTTCTCATGCCCGTTGTAAGAATAAAAACAATACATAAAAGGCGCCAAATCCACTTGACAATCAAATGCTCAATGCGCAGTAATCTTTACTATAAGCCTTTCACGGCTAACAACATCTACCAAAATATTTTATCTCTAAAGCTTATTCACTTATCAAGATATGTGTTTTTGCCTCCGTTTAAAAAAAAAGATTATTTTTGGAAAGTTAGACTTAATCTGATTATACAACTATACTTTCCAGCATTGCCACCAACGTCTTTACAGTCATCATCACCATCATCATTATAATCATTGTCATTAACGTCATCAGTACCCTCCTTTCCATCATCATTTTAATCACCACCGTCAACGTCATTGTCATAATCCCCATCCTAATCATGGTCATCGTGATCATTTCTCTCTCTAAAAAAAAAACTTCTTAATTCATCATCAGTGTCATCACACATGACTCTCGACACTGTCTTCGTTGTTGAACTCGTCATAATCATAATAAAAAGTACAATAATATTAATATTAGCACAGTCGCCATCATCATCATTATCACCATCATCATCATCATCGGCACCATCGGTATTACCATCATCGTCGTCGTCACCGTGATGACCTGGCATCTCCCATCATTGTTGGTGCTCATCGCTGCGGGATCAGTGACACATAGCAGCACCATCTGTTGCCTTGGTGCGCGCGTGATGATCGGGTTTCTTCCATGAGCCGGATGGCCGGATCGCACCACTTTCGTCTTTTTTTTTTTTTGGCGCGCTTTTAAACCGGAATCCAGTCAACCGGTAAATGCCTTCTTGGGCTGGGCGGAGAGCATAGCGGAGTTATATCTCGAATTTAACTCAAAAGACGTGACCAAACCAGGTTTATGGCCACAGAAGTACTTTCCACCCCTCAATGTTTAGTGAAGACAATGCCCTATAATAAGAAGGAAGAACTACACAGCGCCATCTAATTATCATAGATTAAGAACTCGAAAAAACAGTATTGCCATGCGGAAATAATCTTTTTAGATTGGACAGCCTAAAAACTCAACAAGAACAACATCAACAACAACAGCTTACCGATCATAAAGATCATCCGAATACTGTGTATCTGGTGGAAGAACATTAGCTACTTCCAAGTAATTCTTGTTCACTATATGCTGTTTATATATTGTGTTTTGCAATTATTGTGATCGTTTATGAAATACAATGCCTTCTATATGATTTTGCGATTACGCGTATACATTATTTATACAGAGATTGGTGAAATACATCATATCTTAAGCGATAAATTTATTACCAAATACTGCAACGTCCTCTTGAAAAGACGCGCACTGTGTCTTGTATTGACAAGTGTGTTGTATCTTTTGTTATACACGTACTTTCTATCTTCGGTATTTCACCCCGTCCTCAGGCTCCCTCTATTCTTGTTCTTCAATCTCAAATACCGTTCTCCTTTTCCCCTTTACCGTTTCATAAATTGGCAATATACATAATTTATTATATTCCTCTTTTTTGTATCTCTTTGTGTGATGCCCAACAGGGACTCGGTATTTGGTATTTATTTGAAGAAAAATGAAACGATGTACATATGAATTAGTATTGAAGTGTGAACTTGTTTAAAATTAGAATAAGATTTAAGCGCATGCGCGTGACAAAATGCTCCAGTGCATAGTACACTACAACAACAACAACAACAGCTTACCGATCATAACGATTCATTCAAATCACTTCTGAAGACATTTATGTTCATCCAAATCACTTCTGAAGACATTTATGTTCATCCAATAGTCAGTAATTATATGCTAGTTTATGTCAAATAATGTTATTTCCTTACTACAATAAAAGATCGTAATTATTTAACTGTTATAATTGTGTTCATAAGTTTATACCATTTATATTATATCTGTTTTTGTCATCATTGTATATCATGTATAATTAAATCTTTAGATTAATCATGTAATTTATTGCATAATTGATTGTTGTAAAGCGCATAAAGAATTTATTATTATACGCTATATAAAAAAGGTTTTATTATTAGTAGTAGTATTTACCTAGTTACTTCACTTCGCGTATTCAAGAGGATCGTCGTTACTCCGCATACCCAAACATTACTCGAAAGAAATTCCATTATCAACACTTTGTATATCACATTTCGGTCTAAGTATTTTCATTTAACTTATGTGTCTTGGTGCGTTTAAACCTGTAGCGGTTGAACAACAGTGTAATGAAAACTATAATGTAGAAATAAAGATGAAGCCCAATGCCCGGAAAGTATACAGTAGATCAACTTGGACTAACAGGTTAAAGGACAATAAAACAAAAAGAGCTTCAACCCTTAAGTGATCTCAGTAACAACATGAATTAAATCGAAAACTCAAAGCTGGCTTAGAGCGTTAATGTAACTCCTCAATTTTTCTTTTTCAATTTCCTCCCCAAAAGTGCAGCTCAATTAGGAGGAAGGGAGGGGTAGAGTAGATGAGATCATTGCAAACGTGAAAGTTGCCCCCCTTTAACCCCATCCTATACTCCCCAATCCGTCTTTAATGCACCATGACCAATCTTCATGGGCCATCACACAAGCTTTCGCACCTCCCTCTCGCCCCGGTCGCTCCCCAGCTCTTCAGGGGAATCTAACATACCTTGAATCGCACTGACCAAGAACTCAGATCCACGGTTAATGCACTTTCCTGTAATTAAATTCCACCCACCAAAAATACAAGACATCAGCTTAAGAGAGAAAGAAAACAGCCAAGAGACACTCTAAGGGATGGGTTTCTTTTCACCTAAATGCTCAACCTAGTTCCAATTTCATCATCAGCGATTATGCGTTCATCAGGTAAAATAATTATTCACACATTAAGCCTCTTAGCACGGGCATTATCCCAGCCCCTTGACGCAACGCCCAAACCCAAGACGGAGAATTAATATCTATTTCTGTTTCCACTGCCCATATGCCCGCTTTTAAGACGTGAAATTAATTTGATAAGCTGTGATCAGTGTGCAGTGAAACGGTGTTGGCGGAGTTGCCAATTTGCAATGGGTTGGCTGGCTTGGCTGGCCCGCGATTTAGGGGCATGTTGATCTATACTTGAATGGAACAGGTGGCGCTATAGGGCGGGGTCCTCTTGATATTGGCGCGCTTTTTACCAATCTCTTTCCCCTCCACGCAGCCAAAAACAAACCAGTAATCCTGTTTACCTCTAATTAACTTAAAGAATGCAACGTCTAGAGGACGAAAAGAAAGAAGATTTCATTAAAATGAAGAAGGGAGATTAAAATTCACGGATATTGCATGGAAAAACACTGATTGTTGTTCTTGTGATGAAACTGTATGCGAGGCACGATCTCGTGAGTAATAACTCTTGCTACTTTTTCAACACCCCAATGATGCACACAGTGTAATCAAGTTAACATGGAATACGTGAACGCTCGTTTTTAGACATCGTCATGTTCAGTTAAAGGGTCACGTGGCATTATAATGTTTTTCTTTTTATAAACCATGATCTGATGACAGACAATATCGGTAGAGTAGTGTGTGATGTAATTGGGTATAGGTTCTAATTCAAGCTGGTGGAAATGGTGCATTGCCAAGACAGTAAATCTGTTGTGTCTTGTTTGTGCAAATTTAAATTTAAATGTAAATTGACATATCTTTTGTTACAATGTAAACAAATGCACATTTGAAATGTTCACCCCTTGGTGAAGAATATTATTGAAACAATGTATTACAGGGATGTCCAACCTTTTCTTTTGTAACCCCGGCGTAGTCAGACTGTGAACAGGAGGGAGAGCACATACGGGAAAGGGGGTGACACACAAACACAACATAGGGGTAAAGGTAGGGGTCTAAACCTTGACCCCTACTCTCTCTATAAAAGAAATCGAGTGATCACTGACGTCACTCCCAATCATTCTTTTTTTTTAAAGAGAGAGTCAGTTCCATAGAGGACTTGTTATAGTGGATAAACGGGGAGGAGGGGGTTACAATTTACTTGCCCCCCCNCATTCCCCCATCAACGCCTGTTCATGAAAGTACTATCACAGTAAGATGTGAAGCTGTTGATATTCCTTTCAACTATCCAACTGCTAATACTGGCACGAACACATTTATGCATAAACGGCAACCAACTACGACCTATACGGTTTCAAGACCTATCTCGGGATAATATTACAATATTACCAAAGGATATAGTGCACCGACTTGTCTTTGAAACTGCATGGAACTTAGCATTTGTAAGGCAAATGGGTAATAATTGAATTGAACCATCAAACCTTATATGTGTGATTCGTGGTGATATGGTGGTGGTGATGGTGGTGGTGGCGGGGGGGGGTGTAATCTGTACCTTTTCCATTATTCGAAAATATTGGAGGCATTTATTCTATACCCCTTTCGGTGCTAATAAAGGTATCCAAACTGGAACAAATGTGTTTTCAAAATTCAATATTGATAACTTAATTGATTCCTGATTTGTCATAGTAATGATTAAGGTTAGAAAAAAATGAAATATTGTGACAAAAAGATAACGTTATTAGAAAGGTTGGATAAAGAAAACTCTTGCAATCTTGCGTTGTACATTACAATAAGAGAAGATGAGGAAAACCAATATTAGTTGGATTTCGGTGGTTTGGTTAGACATCAAGAAAGCAATCACGTGTTGAATTTCGGATGCGCGAGAGATATCAATATTAATCCTGGCTTTAATCGTCCTGCTCTTGCATTTTATGACCACAGACAACTTTCTCGAAATGCCATCGAGTCATGCATGGTATACATCAACTTTTCCAGGCAAGGCCCCTAATAATCGGTGCGATTTTTCATTACGGCCCCCGGGGTGATTATTTGGCGATACCGTACGTCGGCCGTTGGACTGTATTTTCACACGTCGGCTGAAATTACTTTTGTCACCCTGTGTCCCTTAACGTCGAGTCTGAAACAAAGGGATAGGATGCTAACAGGTTGATAACGTGTTGGCTTAGGAAATGATCTCGCTCCCTTAATCACCATCATTTCCTTGAGATGCTGCGAAGGGGCGACTCATGGCGTTGGGCTAAGACAAGGAGGTGGCGGCAAAGCGCGCCAAGGCAATGCGCAATTTTTTACTGCAATCTGTCGTCTGTCTGACTCATGAAAATTGCGAGATGTATCTTCGGTTTTTCGGTTGTTGGTGGAAATGGAATGGAGGGTTGTTTTTTTAAAATTTATCATGATTCATTCATTTTGATCGATATCCTAATTACTGAGAAGTCAATTTTGTAACATCTCATATTTATTTTATATTTATATCGTCAGTATAAAACATGGGAGAAAATGAATGCATACTTCCATCCGACACCGTCTGGTTTTTCGTTCTACCTGAGAGATATAGGGGCTTGCTTATTTCCTTAAAGAATGTTAATCACTTTATCTCTATGCAATCCTTATAGTTAATGTTTTAACAACACGAACACTTTTCTTTATCATCATCATCATCATCATCATCTTCATCACCGTCGTCATCATCAATTATTTTAGTGAACAATATAAAATAGACCACTTTCGTAATGTGATCAAATTTATTGAATAAATCTTGTTAAGTGCCATGATACAAAATATATTATTTACCTTTTACAAATAATCGTATTTCAATAGTCAGAATGCAAATTGCATACATTAGTTGTTGCTAGGTAGGACAAACATTGTTGCTTGTCCAACCTAACATCACATAATCTATGCAATCAGTTTATTTTTCCAATTTTATAAATGAATTTTATTTATTTATTCACTCCTTTATTTGTTTATTAATTTTCATAATTAATTTATGTGTTAAATTATTTAGTCATTTCTTATTCATTCATTTGATTATTTATTCATCTATTTATTGGTTTAGGTATATACTTATGCATTCATTTTTTTGTTGGTGGGGGGGGGGAGAAGGTGTTGGTCCATATGTTAATGATGTCTTCTCTAAGGCATCATCAGGCAACATCCATCACAAAAAACTATGGGAGGAGTATTTTGTAGGCCTATCCCTTTCTACCCCCCCCCCTTAATGGCGGTGCCATTTTGTAAAAGAAGACCGAACAGGGATCAGTGCGCGATGCTTACCGCGAGACTCGGCTAAGCTCGGTGTATTGGTACCTGGTAAGTTAACCCGCTCGTTTTCATGAGTAAATCCCCAAGTAGAAACATGAGCGAGAAATCTTTCGGTAGCTGGATTAAGCTATTAATGAGTCTGTAACCCTCCACGATACCGTAGTTGGTTGAATTTAGTCGCTAAATTCAGTGCATGGGAGAAGTGATCATGATGATGATGGTAATGAATAGATTTAAGTCTGGTAATCCGTATCATAAGACAAAAAAAATAAGGCTATAAGGGGTTCGAGTATAGGTTTGATTATCACAAGTTATATTAAAAGAAAAATCCATCTTTATTACCTTTTCAAGATTACTAAATATAAACAATCTTAGGAGCATTGATATGGGGATGGAATATCAAATTTGTATAATTATTATTGGAAAATTGTAATGCAGCAAAGTGGATGAGAACAAAATGCTATCTTAGAAATTATCTAATGTATCAACTGTTGGTCTCGGAGCGTAACGTGGCGAGAAATGAGGAATGGCTTTTGAAAACACTGATATACAATTTATTTGTTAACGACATTATTACACTTTAATGGCGATGCTGGTTGAAGATGTTACAGAGAGAGAGAGAGAGAGAGAATTTATATATTACATTAAATTATACCAAATATCAGCTAATATAAAACATGATATAGGCCTATACAAACAAAAACAGAGAGCTGATATCATTCACGTTGGGGACAAAGAAAATGTAGCAATGCAACGGTAGGCCCATGAATAATAAAACAAAAAGAGACACAGATAAACGGAATAGGAATCATGCGAAATTAATTTGATATCACTGAAGTTTGAGCCTGGAAAACTCTCTTCGACACTTCCATACATGACGCGTGCGTGTCTCATCAGGTGGGAGTCGGTATCTTCATTAGACCGCTGCTAGATCAGTTAATGAGTCACGCTGTATCAGCGGAGAAACTCGAAAATTACCGATGACATAAACCTGATAGCATTAGGAGTCTCATTCATGAAGAAGCCACTGCTTGTTACCGATCCCATCAGGTGGGGTAAAATTGTGAATGATACATAGGAGAGGTGGATTGGGATGAGAGTTTGGCAGATGGGAGTAGTAGGAAGAAGGGGGGGGGGGGGAA
>BEXV01000091.1:339526-358048 GCA_003118195.1 Hemicentrotus pulcherrimus | reverse complement strand
TATAGGTATATGGGAAAGAAAGGGGGAGACAGAGCACTTCAACAGATGATCATGTTTATAATGAAAAGTGGAAATAGTGCATATTAGGTATATAAAGGTAATGAACATTTTACAGATTGATTTTAAAAATATAAAAACACAAGATAATTATAATAATAATGATAATAACAACAACAATAATAGCAACAACAATGTGAACAACACAACGGCAATATAATGCGCCAAAAATAATTGTGTACTAACTTACCAAACATTGTACTTGTTGGAGATACAAAAACAAATAGGAATAGCAACAAAAGTCTTTAAAAAATCAAACATAGGAGGGAAAAAGAATCGTATAAAATAAAGCAAAACATGCATTAGACCGTTATTACAGACAACGACCCATATCATTCCCGATTGCGATTGCTCGTAATCAAATTATCGAAGTGATATCGCTTCTAGACGAGCCAAGCGCGAAATCGCTGTTCGCTTGTAGACAATTTGGTTCACAAACATGTTGCTTGTTAGTCTTTTTTTAAAGATTCTTGGTTTATTGAAGAAGTCTCACTGGATGTAAGATATTACAAGCGTACTTTCGTTCCCATGACGCTTAACACTTTTTTGTAATACTTGTTCTAAAGACACTGCTGGCAATATTATCCTTCCTTTCATTTTATTCAAACATTAATTACCACGTTTGACTTTTTGAACTTAATCGAAATTCTCTATCTCTAAAGATACCTTTGTTCTTTTTAGCTTCGTTTTAAAACCCCACACCTTTTCTTCTTCTGAATCGTTTAATTACTACACTACTACCACTACGTAATGGCAATTTCGAATTCAATGCATGAATTAGAAGGATGTCAGAAAAGTAGGCCCTTCGTATTTAAAGATAAATTCGTTTTACAACCAGGGTTTAATAATAATAGAATGATTAAGCCTATGCATTTTTGTAAGCATAATTTATCTTTAACCAAAAAAATATGTTAAATTGTAAGAGTACACGACTTTTAGGAGACTAGTTGTGACGTTTTGCATCCACCACAATGAACGCGGTTTAAAGAAGCAGAAGACGCGAACAGAAACCTGCCACAGAAATTACCGCCCAAAATATGGACCAAATTCGATTAGTGAATATCTTAGCGTACAAAAAGGATAGATATAAGGGACTTTAGTGTTCTTTCGCCTGGCTGTGCATGCATGATTTTTCTTTCTCTTTTGGTTTGAAAAGCAAGACCTAATTTTGTGTTTTCAAGCGAAGAACGTGATCGTGTTTGATTGGTAAGACATGGTTGGTGAAAACTATGGTTTGCTCGAAGTCAATTACGGGTTCATTGACGCGGGCTCTAATTCCGATGACGATGGTGACGGTTTAAGCCGTGTATGATATGTTTTGTGGTATTTATTCGACGTAAATAAACTCAAGGATATCATTCAATTGTTGATATGCAGCTTACCGCAGCTGTATCGTGGCTTATAATTTGACTTACAATATTACTGTTACTTGTTTATTATGCTTAACCAGGTAACGTATTAATTAAATGCAATCTGAAAAGTGGAGATGTATATAGCTATTGTGTATTTTGTCTTCCTCTGTAACAAGAGTTATTCTCAACAATTCATAGCTAAAACCACTTCACCTGAATTGTGACTATAAAGTAATAAAGCTTTAAAGAAATGTGGAAGGAAGTTCAAGAAACAGCTACTTTTGCTATTAATGTTGATATTGTTGTTGATATTATTATTATCATCATCATCCTTAGTATAAGTAACACTATAAGTAACACTTCTACTACTACTACTACTACTACTACTACTACTACCAGGCGCGTACGCAGGGGGGGGGGGGTGGTTTTGGGGGTCGAACACCCCCCCTCAAATTTGTATTGTGTGTGTGTTTTGGAGGGAACCCCCTCCATTTTTTAAAAATAAAAAATGAATAAATTCAAAAATTCAAAAAAAAATTGTGCAAATGGGTGACCCCAAACAGGTGACCTTACCCCGCAACTGAACGAAATATCGATCGGCCAAATTTGCAAATTTTCGGGACAAAAAAAAAAATATGCTCTCGCTCTCCACTTTTATAAAATATTTTACGTCATTATTTTGTTTGTAGCTTGTGGATTTTGAAAATGTTGATTCTGAATACCTTTCACAATCACGTTTGCACGAATACCAACAGTACACACCTGTGGATGTGCACCATGATCAGATTCTAAAGATGCTTCCCTCATCGGACGAGAGTGGGTCACGATCATATTCAAATCTACTTTACCACGACTTCATACATCTAACCTTTCGCATCTTCCTCAACGGGCAGCCGAAATCAAAGAAAAAACGTCTTGTCCTTCTCACCTGCTCCAGGATTAGGTGTTATGCCGTGTTTTGGCGCTCTTTTGACACTTTCCCAAACATGGCGTTCTAAACTTGGCTACAAGCCGTGCCATTTCTAGCGTCTCCGTAGCGGTCCGGGACGTGATTAATTGCTAGCTGGGGTAGTTGCCCCCGTGCATGCAGGTCGTCCGCGCTGCATGCAAGCTCTCATTCTCGTGATATAGTATTATATGAGTCTCCACCACCATCACCATAACAGCTTGATCTAATATCAAAGCCGATCCACTTTTTGCCTGTTGAATTCATGCGCAACTGATGACAGGAGATGAAAGACAAACACACCAGGGTTGGGTGAGGTTAGGTGCCAGACCTCGTCACTGCCTACCTGTCTCCAATGTGCATCCAACATCTTCCCGCGTTTTTTGTTTTGTTGGCGCCGAGCCGACCTGACCGATCCTCTTCAGTGATCAGAAGAGTGCATTGTGGGGGCACGGTGGGGTCAATGATTTCTAGATGAAACTCTCTTCACGCTTGCTCAGGCTAAATATGAACCATCGTTTAGCCGATATTTCCTCTTGGAGTAGAAACGAAATACTTGTATATTACAGCACACACAGTTGGGGGACTAATCGAAATTGTGAAACTGTATTTAATTTGGTCACATAATTATTTGTGAAGCTGTATTCTTGGTAATATTTGATTGAAGAGAATACGTTTGTTTTTAATTTGAATCAAGAGTGAATAATATAAACACATCTCAAATCTTCTTCCATTGGATGAACGTATAACTAAAATCCCTCGTAACTATATAGTTCATGTGACTTTAAAACAAAAATTTGTTTAACCCTTGCAAGAGATACAACATGAAAATGAAGAATCTTTACTTCCTCTCAAATTTCTTATATTTACTCTCAAAAGACTAACACACTTGATAAAAGTCTTGACGATAAGTCCGTTGACTTTTTGTTTAACATGCCTTCTGTACACCCAGGAGGAATGATCCGAACAATTGGGAAGAAAGCACGACCTGCTTTCCCCGAAGGCACTTGTAGATTTGTACCTGTTCACCGCTTTCCTTCCCAATGCAACGACTGCTGTTGGGAGCTGGGAGATTTGATAACACAAATGGATTGGAAAGCTCTAACAAGATCAGCGAGGTTTCGGGAAAGATGCACCGCCAAAACAATTCCCCGCGATGATGCATGTCTTTCAAGGGCTTTGGGGATAAAGAAGTTCTGCCTGATAATTCTAATAAATGAAATTTGCTGTGCTTGCTGTACGTCGATGCGCACTTGGACGATGATTTTGGCCTACTTCCCGACATTTTTTCCCCCTGAATCTGTATAGGAATGTCACGTCGTACACAAGGCGAGAAAGTTGTATGTAGGGATAGGGTAAGACAGTGTATGAATAAGACAATGCTTGAAAACTTAAGCGGGTGCTAACAATCTGTTTTTCTGAATGTTTTCTGAACATAATTAATGTTCTGAAAATATGCCGTTCCAGCTTATTATTGATTGTCTGAAATGGTTTTTTTTTTAATTGGCTAAAGAGGCAGCCTAATCCGACTAAAATTGCCAGATTGAGAATAACTATGAGTGCGTGGGTAGGATGTTTTTACGCCCATGAGAAGCAATAATTTTGAGAGAGAAAGAGAGAGAGAGAGAGGGGGCAAGAAAGAGGGAGGGAGAGAGAGAGAGAGAGAGAGAGAAAAGGGGGACAGGGAGACATAGCAGGTGTGCAAGTGTTTAGTGAATGACGGTAAAGGTACAGTGACGTTGCTTTCCTTTCAAGAATCGATCAAAGAGAGATTAAGCAAGATAAAGTACTTCTGAGAATCAGAAGCTGATTTTGCAGAGAATTCGACCACAGTGAGCCATACTATGGACAAAAAGACATAATCCGCCAATAAGAAATACATTTAGTGACGGTGACACGGTGGTGCTGTTGGCAATGTGAAAAGACATGTTCACAGTGTTTTCACGTTTTTACATCAAAGTCACACACAAAACCAAATGTGTGTATTGTATAGTAACCACACAGTATATGCAATGTGACAAGACTATGTTCGTACTGTTTTCACAATGTGGGACATGAAGTAGTCATATGGAGATCCACAGTGTGTTCACATTAGGCCTACAATAACCACACTTGTTTACAATGTTAAAAACAATATTTTCACACCGGTTGCACTTTTTGTGACACAATGGAACATTTTAGAAGCCACAGAGAGAGCCACAGTGTGTTTACACCTCAGTAACCGCACTGTCTTTTTGGCAAACAGTGGAACACACTATTTTCACATTTTGTGACACGGTTGTATTCAGAAGCCATTGGGATAACCACAGTGTGTTCACTTTACAATAACCACAGTTGTTTACAATGTTAAAAACAATATTTTCACACCGGTTGCTTTTTTTGTGACATACTGGCACATTTAGAAGCCGCAGAGAGAACCATGATTCGTTCACATCACAGTATTAAACCGCACTGTCTTTTTGGCAAATAGTGGAAACACACTATTTTCACATTTTGTGACACGGTTGCATTCAGAAGCCATTGGGAGGACCACAGTGTGTTCACTTTACAATAGCAACAATTGTTTACAATGTTAAAAACAATATTTTCACACCGGTCGCACTTTTTGTGACACAATGGAACATTTTAGAAGCCACAGAGAGAGTCACAGTGTGTTTACACCTCAGTAACCGCACTCTCTTTTTGGCAAACAGTGGAACAAACTATTTTCACATTTTGTGACACGGTTGTATTCAGAAGCCATTGGGATAACCACAGTGTGTTCAATTTACAATAACAACAGTTGTTTACAATGTTAAAAAAAACATTTTCACACCGGTTGCACTTTTTGTGACACAATGAAACATTTTAGAAGCCACAGAGAAAACCACAGTGCGTATACATCACGGTTATCGCACTCGTTGACAAAGTGAAAATTCTACAATGTTTTATGACATTGTGGGTTTAATTGAGAGAGAGAGAGAGAGATAAATTGTGTTTTACACCTTTAATGAGTTATAATCAGAGAGTCACCACGCTATTTTGGAGCAGCAAAAGTGTTTGGTGAATTGTCATTTTCTCATTCATCATGTATATTCAATGTATACCTAAACAGGGCCCTGAGACTAAATCAGAAACGAGGTTGAACAAAATTCAGACAAACATGAAGTATGTGTTTACAATTCACATGTATTTAATTAAGTACTTATGATTGTCAATTATATGTTGTTCCTGCGAAATTACTCTTAAGCAAGATTGTAAATGTAAATATAAACAATGATCCTATATGGACACAATAAAGAAATGAAATGAAATCAATAGGTAAATCTGTCTTCGACTAATATTTCTAAACTGAGTTTTCTGAATTCGTGTGTCTAGAATTTACAATAATTTAATAAAACCGTCACTTTTTAAAAGTCTGCCATTTTGTCTATATAGCTGAGTTCAGTTGATGTTATTGGGCTTAGATGAATATAATTGTGATTACTCTCAATACACCTTTCTCGACAAAAATGGAAAGGGAAAATAGTGATGACTTCTGAAAAGTAGGCTAATGGCATCCATTCAGAGTGATAGCCGACCTCGCTCATAACTCCATCGACGAGGAGAAATCGATACCGGAGATAATACGATTGAGTGAGAGACGAGAGCAGGGAAATTAATGTATCGATACAAAGAGCAATTATCTGATTATCGTCGTCTGACCACATGCCGCCTAACAAAAAGGCGGGTGCGCAAGAAAAATGATGAGAACATGAAAGGCCTATCCGAAATCACACACATGCATGTATGTACTAATGTTTTTGAATCTATGTAACAAAATGATGAATAGGAAATAGGAATAGGAAAAGCTTTGTTGCAAACTCCTATTTTGCTTAACAGCTAATTGTCAAATGACCAATAGGCGTGATACGGGTGTGTTTATCGGGGGTGCACTCCCTCCCTCGCCGTATATAATGGGACTTTGCACGATGTAATAATGAAATTGTGTATTCAAGAGCAGTCTAGTTGATGAATATTTGCTTAAAATTGATTATACCTAATCCATATTGTACAGAATGTTACATAGTGTTGTATCTGGTAATTGTTAGGCTTATTTCTATAAGCATCCATCTGTTCGGGAAATATAGGCCTATTGAAACAAAATCTGACAGAAGATTGAAGAAAAGTGTCCTTAACTGTCAACATCAAAATGTTCTTACGTCATTCTTATATGAGTATGTATGATATACTTCTCACTATGAAGTTAAATGTTAGTTAAGATAAAACACCGAAGCGCTAGTTAATCACCCTCCTACTTTTCCTACAGGCCTACACCTAAATACTCACTCACGCGCATGCCCAGAAATGTAGACTTCGACTCATTTATCCAACCGAAACGTTATTTTCCTGATACGATGTTGTTATACAACTACAAGGATCATCAGCCGTTTGTTTATTAGGATCTTAATAAGTTCATATCAGCGGTAGATTTCATTTGAATTTAATCATCAGCTGTCAGACAATGCGATGTAATTAAAGGAAGCCATTTTATTGCATTACCCCTCACTGTTCAACCAGACAGGTATCTAGCTAGAAGAACGGTGCTTACAGGGGCTCCCTGCCGAGGCATCTTGTATTCGATATCCTTTTCCCCAGGGCAGTGTCCTTGAGTTTTGTCTTCAAGTTCCACAACAGATGTCTCCGTGACCGCCATCTTTTGTCCAGACCGAGATTACATTTCCTACCACACCCTGAGAGATGCGCCCAATCCGCCAGCCCTCTTAATACCGGTAGGCGGGGAAGCATAGGGGGAGACCTCCGGTGGCATTCAGCAGGGGCTAAACCGGTCACTCATGTTATGTGAGGAATAACAAGTAGGCTTGATTACTCCGTGCGCTTCAACGCACACCCATGAGGGAAGTGTTATTACACGCGCACACTTAACTGAAGGAAATGCAATTTCCCGATGAGAGAGATTGGCTTCTATTAACCAATCACTATATCATCGTACAATGAGGGCAATAACATTTTCTCGTCGCAAACGACCGTTGCATAGTAATCCTTGACAGCGAATTGACCTACTTGACCAGGTGGTTTTGTATTGTGTCAGGTTATTAAGACCTTCCGCTTTGGGGGAATTTCTATGCAATCTTCTCATCTGAGAAGACCTGATGATACTGTTTATCCTCGTCAACTCACGTGCAAGATCATTAATCCATTTCCCATCCACTACAAGATTACTTCATCAAGTTTCAAGAAGATATCTTGTTGCGTAGATAGGACAAAAATTGTTACAGTCCTTAAATACTTTATTCATATCTTTTAACATTTAACCGTATTTAAAAACAGATTGTTATCATAATTGAGTTCCAAATTGATTTCTTTATAGAGTGTAAAGCCGTTTTATTTATATATAAAAAATCCTATTCGTCGCAAATAGGCCTACTACTTACTAGTTCCTAAGAGTAAAGAAAACATTGTATAGAATAGAACAAAACTGAATGTAGATTTGCAAGATGGTAAAGTGGTTAAAAATTGAAACGAATCTGCTCAATGACATCGCAATGCACAACATGCCATTAACTGATGAATGAAATTCTGAATAACATTGTTGCTCATGCGTAAGAATTATCAAAGGATACCCAGCCTATAGTATAATTAATGTCACTGAGAAATGACATAGGTTAGGAACTAATGTTCAAAATGCTATGTGTTTGACCTGAACGTTGTCCAATATCGTTATATTGTTGTAAACTTCAAAGAACTTGGGCTTAAAATCTTATGTTAAATACATAGGCCTACCTTTCTTTAGAAATCTAACCATTTGATTGGTTGAAATTGGAGTCGTGATTTTAGCCATTCCCGTTAAGAAACGAACGATGCCAGTAACGGTTAATAGTTTATGAGTTAGATTCCCTAAAGATCCCTGGTACCGGGAAATTAGTAAAGTTTTGATGAGATTCCCATTGGTCTACGTGTTAAAAGTTAATTTGTGCGATCGCGGATACCATAAGGTGCTTTTTGTCTACGATTCCCAAATGATTGTAACATTCAGTCATCTTTCCAGCGAAGATTACTCAAGAAAATCATAACGTAAGAAATCTTGGTAGATTTTTGTGTCAATTCGGTATATAAAAGATATAAAGACTGCTTTAATATGCAAGGCATATGTTTTTATAGGCTCTCGGGGACGTTACATCCTGCTATTACCCCGAGGCGTGCAACTATCCCTCTAATAGCAGTTATTATCTATACTATTTCTAATGATCTCCGATATATTTGGTTTGAAAAATATTCATTTGATTTGACTATGATACATAGAAAACGTTTGATACAAAGTCATGTACTTCATAAGGAGAAGGTTGCCTTAAATGATTATGTATATGTTTTCATTCGTTTATTTGTGAAAGTGACTGATTTTTCAAAATTTAATGAAAGAGCCCAACAGAGTTGGATGAATCAAACTTACCCTAGTTTATCATGACTTTCTAGAAAACATATTTTCTCCACTTTTGATCTGTGGAAGACAAGATTTCACCCTCAACAAACAGAAGGGATTGCAATCATATCAACGGATTGGCCGGACCTCCCAGCCCAACTGTTGAAAGACCATTGCTAGGAGTAGAGGGATCGATCCCTTTCCTTTTACCGCCTCCAAATTTACGTCCTAATTTCGTTAATTGTGTTGATCTTTAGCAGCTCGGCGTGCGATTATCGTGTCAGTAACTTAATAACGACTTTCCCATATTCTCATTCCGTCTCTTCGTTTTCTTCTCCCTTATCCCCTCGCCCGCGACACTTCGAGTGGCTCTTGGGCTTTCCATGTTTGCCCACATCTCTTTGATTTGGTTACATCGATGACGGTAGACCGTGGTCGAGTGTTGGTTTCCCTACGGAGTGGTGTCCCGCGGGCATGCGTTGTAGGTTCTACATATTTCGAAGTGATTCACTCGCATGCGTGTCAACGGCACGGCTCTCGCGCGCGCCAGCAGTCACGATGGCGATTGGACGAGTATAGTATGTATCGATCGAAAGGAAAGTGAGTTATGGAATGAACTCCCGAAACCAATTTCGCCTCAAGTCCTTGCTTTGTCTATCATTGAGGACAAGTTGGTCGGCAGTTGTGAATGCAGAAATCAGAAATTAAAAATACGTGTGTGAGTGTTATTATTTTCTTCTGCATTACTAGAGCCAAATAGCAAGTGATTACTCCCGGGGATTACTCCCCCAAGAAGAGTTTTGAAAACGGCTTATTATTCTATATGAAAATTTTACTATGATAACTTATTCAAAAAAGGACAACAGGCAGAAAAAAAAGGTAGAGGGGGAGAAAGCGAGAGAGAGAGAGAGAGAGAAAAGGGGGCGGCGGTAGTCGATGGAGTATGTGTCGTACACCATCACGCCTATGAAACATAAAATAAAGGAGGGGATGGGAAGGGCATACCCCTTCAACCCCGCATTCCACTAGGCTGTCCCCAATATCCACCTGCCCAGTAATGTTTGATCACATTCATAAAACATTTGCTTTGGTCCGAGGGGGGTCCAACGTCAGTGGATAAAAGGGTGAAATATTGATCATTATGATTGACATGGCTTAGATGAAGGCATTTGGGGATGTGCTCATGCATATTTTCACCCCTCTTGTCGTACACTGAAAGCAACAGAGTTGCAGCATGGCAACATGTTCAGAGGAGTACCCTTCATAGAAGCTTGTAATGAGAAAAGTAGGTATATGCCTACGTGTTTAACGCATTATGAATATAAGGATTTTAAATCATTGCTTCGTTCTAAAGTCACTCCGAAGAAACGCCACTCATCGTTTGTCTCTTGTTTTGAATGGTTTGTATTACGATGCTTTGTCATGGATTGAAAGTTAATCATGTAGATCGGATACATTTCACAGATATCGAGATAATTTTAACGTAACAGCAAAGTAAAGCAGAAATCTATGAATATAATTGATTTGTTAATAACATTTCTTTATTTGATTGATCTTTTTCAACAAAAAAGAAATCTGCATACATTTCCATATTTCTTAAAACCAGATTTACCGGCTATTCCCTTTATGACCAGGCTATTGAATCTTGTTTATGTTAATATGTATACATTCTAAATAATGAATACTTAGTAAAATGTAGGGAAATTTATGTAAGAAAATAAATGTTAGACTGAATTGAATTGAATTGAATCGATTACAATGTATCTGCTTGTTTTTTATTATCTCTGAGCAATTATTTCATACACATTTGAACGTTAACCTACTAGAAACGGGGAAGGGTTCATATTTATGAGGCATAAACATTACAGCATTACGACACAGGACACACAGCTGCTTATGACCGTCTATATTCGGTGGAGCATGCTTGTCCCAGCCCCCTTCCCCCCAAGTCGATTAGTCATATTGCAAGCATGAATGCGTTCTAAAACTTTCATGTTATTAAAAAAATCCATTATTTGTCTTAAGTAGGTCACATCATCATCCAACTGCATCACCATGATCACCAAAATAAAATGTTAATGGATCCAAATATTGAAGAGATACTGAGACAGTCACCAAATTAACTTTCTCGCATGTCATGCTTACACCCCTGTATGTAATTTGAGCATTATCGCAATAATAACGTATCCCTTTTCCCTCCCAAGTTGCCACCCCGACGCTGCTCCTAATTGGCAGACGTGTGACTGACTTTTGGCGGCACTTTTCAAAGTTGACCTTTCTCAACACATCGCTTTGTGACAAAATGGCTACTTGAGCCGTTGGTGACGCAACAATACACTTCACGGACAGTGCGGATAGACAATGCTCTCGGCGAAATGCGATCGGTAGGCAAGACGCAACAAATAATTTAAGAACGCCTTCACTGGAAGAGAAAAAAATTGAAGCCAGATGGAGCCGAGATGAGTAAGTGACATGGTTGACTAAATCAGAGCCTTTCTTGGCCGTGAAATGGCGGTAAAAATAGTAGTCCTATGCATAATAAATTGTGTTGGCTCAGACGCCCCTCCGGCAGCGTCATAGAGGGGTATAACATTTTGTCGTAAATATCTTGACAAAAAACAATGACTTCGATATTTTTTCGAAAGAGGAGAACAAAGTTAGCCTTTTTTGTTTTCGAATGTTACCCCAAAATCCTGAATATAAGTGCAGTACGCTTAATTAAGTTATACTAGTTAGAAACCCATTTCTCTTTTAATCCAATTGGAGTGTATTACGAAAGAAATCACACTCCTACAATGTATACAACCAAGTTCCCTAGGGAAATTCAACATCAAAATATTGAATAAAACACAATACCAAACGTCAAGTATCATCTTAATAATTGTTTAAATACATCATATTTTGATGGATGGAAGACGATTTTTTTTGTGCAAAAAGACAATATCAATGATTTCCATTGGTCATTCTTTAAAAATTATAATTTTGTAACGTTTTTTCCTGCGATGTAAGACCATTATTCGTTGAATTTTTTTTCGTGAAATTGTACTTCTCTATCAACTCCAAATACGTTTCTGCTAAAAGGAAAAAAAGAACTGCGTGCGAAAAAAAAAGGGACATTATTTCCCATGGATTTCCCTATTAACGTCTTGTTATGAGGTAACTTTGGAAGGAATGGTGCTCGCTCTGTCATGTATAGTGGGACGCGTGGATGATTGCGACGGGCTGTCTCAGGCGACCACTGCCATCACCTCACACCTCACTCTACCTCCGTTAATTGGACGTTGTTATGTCATCAATTTTTCAGTCAGGCCGATTTGTCAGTGCGTGGACGCAGTTGGACAGAAGTTGACGTGCGTTTTTTTTTTCTGAGTTGAAGAAGAAAGGGTGGGATATAGTATTACATTTTACGAGAGAGAGAGAGAGAGACAAAGAGAGAGAGAGAGGGAGAGAGAGAGAGATAGATGGGAGGGAGGGAGAGAGAGAGAGAGAGAGAGATAGAGTGGGAGAGAGGGGGGGAGATAATAATAGTAAGGGGAGGCAGGACAATAAAAACAGAGATGGTGAATATTTATTCAATCTGAACACAAATAGACTTTGCATAAATATAAAGGATAGAATAAAGTGGTAACAACTGGATTGATGATTTAAAAAAAAATTAAAGTTATGATTATGATATAGAACGGTGATATCAGTCAAATACAGTAAGTGAGTGAGAGAGAGAGAGAGAGAGAGGGTAGAGGGAGAGAGGGGAAGAGAGAAAGAGATAACAAGGGTTAGAACAAGGGCAGGAATGAAACTGAGAAGTAGTGATACATTGTAAGATTACAATGTGTTACCATCAGCCGGAATGATCAATGAGTACGTCCTACGTTTTTTTTTGTAAAGAAGTCGTTGTACTTTTCCATAATTACAGTAACTCATTAAGAATGTCTTTATTAGGTAATAGCACAGATATCATTGGATTTAGCATAACAAAGCTTAAACCAACAACATTATGTTCACAGAAAAAAAGAGTATTTAATATTATCCATCGATTCAGTTTATATTCCCAGTTCCTTTGTTTATCTTAAAATTTCGTTGAGAGAAATGTTGATAGCTATGACTTCATGACTGCTATCATCGGTAGATATGAAGACACTGTTTTGGAGTAAATATATCTCTTTTAAAGGCCGTCTGTACTAGTTTTTTCCAGAATGGATTACAACACACAGCGTGGTCACTGACAGGTGACTATCTCATTATTTCAGCTCTCAATTAATATTCAAAAAGAGAATCATGGGGGACCAACAGGCACCGATTGGGGAAGTTTTCTATATAGAGGGAGCAACACAGTACCTACAAGTAGAACAATGGGGATTTTATAATAATCAAATTAAGTTTGATGATATAGGCGTACTAGAAAATTTAATTATAGTGAAATAACCTTCTTCATATCTTCTATGATCAATTATGTGATTGTTTAAAACGTGACAGGCTAGTCCATCTGTTGAGAATCTAAAAAATATCCCGATTCCAAAAAGCTTGTATAATTTACCTCCTCCCTCTTCAGATAAATTTTTCATGGCTGTGTATCTTTGGCCTAGCAATAATTAGGTCTCTATTTTCGTCAATTTGCTTTCTTCCAGTGATGGGAAAGGGACAGAGAGAGAGAGAGAGAGGTAAAGATTAGATAAGTGCGGGTATTTTTTTCCTGGTTGCATCAAGGCCGGACCAGGTGAGTGAGTTGACGCTGCCCGGTCCCTCCCCGGGAGGTGTTGGGCACGCAGGTGGCCAGGCAGCGGCGGCAATTAGGGAGTCCATCGGGATTGGCATGGCGCGCCCGTAACTTTGCGCCTTCACACCTTGTAAGAGTACACTGAGTGGTCGTCTGCACTCATGCACTCTCTCCCCCTCCCCCTCTCTTCCCCTCCCTCTTTCTCTCCCCTTGTCATTGTCAGCATCATCATGTTCGGAAGCGCGGTGAGTAGAGTGTGGTGGTGGTGGTGGGGGTGGTATAGAGGTTGCGGTCCACGCGGGGGTGCGGTAATGTCTTGTTCGGGTTACGAGTCCCTATTGCCATATGGCACTACCAAAACAAGGGCGAGATGACACGTGGGATGTATGTTGGTATTAGCTTGCAGATATATGGATGTATAGGGGTCATTATGTCGTTCTGAGAGGATTGTCCCATTGTCCCTTCGTGTAATACAAAAATGTGATACAAAGTATCTAATACAAATGATCAAAAAAATGTTCTCCTCTGAATTACATCAACTTAAATGTATTTTTTGTGATGAGCGTGACCGTAAAAAGTTGATAACAAAACCCCAAAATGATCAACATCTATTATCTTACCACTTTTAAGGAAATGTTGAAAACCTGATTTATAATTGATCATTTTGTTTTACCCAAGGGAGCCTCATCAGCCCAAACCACGCTTTCCTATTAAGGGGCCTGCAATTAGTATTACCCCCAGCAATTTCTAGGTACCCATTAACACCTGGATGAAGAGTGACAAAGGTGGATAAATGCCTTTCCAAAGAACGGTAGTGTTGAGCTGGGATTCGAATCCTTAACCCTTGGATTGAGAGTCTAGTGAATGAACCACTATACCATGACACTTTCAGAAAGGCTTGGCGGAATCTCCGATTACTTGTATAGTGGATATGTCACCGGACTGTGGATCACAAGGTCCGCGTTTCAAGTCCCACCGCGGCACTAATGTCCTTTGGCAAGACATTGATCTACATTTGCCACTCTCCACCCAGGTGTTAAATGGGTACCCGGTAGGATGCGAAAGCTAATGTGCTTAGATTAGCAAGTGTGCGCTTGTAAAAATGACGCCTGGCTGGAATGCTCCCCAGGGAGTGGATAATGTGCATACATTGTGTGCGGGTAAGCCTTGAATCCGATGACCGGGGTAATAGTATATATATCTGTAAGGCACTTTGATAGGGCCCTCCTGAAAAGCGCCATATAAGAAATAGTTATTATTATTATTATTATTATTATAGTAAGTTCAATATTATCATTACAGCTGAATGAGCACAAAACAAGGAAAATTCTCCCTCATTTTTTGGTATTTATTTACGAAAACATGATTTTAAATACATTTTGCCCAATAAACATTTCATTATTAATGATAGCATAATACAACAGCAAAATAAATAAAGACAAAAGAAGGGCTGGAATAGAGGGGTTATCATTTTTTGGTCATTTTCTGAAATAAAAATAGTCAAAAGTCAAAAGCATTATCAATATATAAATGTATATAGTATTAAAAATAGTATTTGTTATCCTTGCAAAGTGTGAAAGTAGATACACTCATCAATCTTCGGTCTGAAGATGCGTGACTTACAAGAAGCCATTGGCTAACATAAGTACTGGCGCCAAATCCCTAGGAAATAGACGTAATTTCAACAATTGTCTCTTGGTATTAATGTTTCATAACACATGCATTTCTAACCTGATTATTTTCTTCTTCTTCTTCTCCTTCGAGTCTCTGAAAAACAACAATTTTGTTCACATCTCTCTGAAACAGAAGGGTATTACGGGCTTGGAATCTAAATGTAAATGCATTTTCTCTGAAGGGGTGCAAATTCTCATGAATAATTTCCAGGCAGTTTCATTATTTATTCACGAGACAAAGTTTCACGAGACTTGTTGAAGGGGAAGATGAATGCCACGGAATGTTTAATTTATAGACAAGCTACGTCACACATCTCGCTCTCTCTCACTCACTCACTCACTCTATCTTCTTCCTTCCAGACTCTCATCAATTGTCTTTCATATTTTCATTTTACCCCTTATTCTCCCAATCTATCTTTCTCTAGTATGATACCAGTGTTATTTCTCAAAAGTTATTCGTATTCACTCTGTATTTTGTAAGCGTATTTTTGTGCTTATCTCATTGTGACTATTTCTTCTCAATCTCTCTTGTAATTACTTTTCTGTATTTTTTTCCTGAATTCCGTAAATACAAATTAATGTGCTAAACATAGCAACTTTCTCTTCGTGAAATAAAAATGCAAAGTAATTTTGAATGGTCTGATCAATATGAATTCGTAATGAGAATTTTTGTAACATGCTTAATTTTGTGTTTCTATTCCAGATTTGCAAGATGTACTTGTGGATGTTCTAAAAAATCCACGTGTTCTGAAAATATACTTCGATTGTTCATTTGAATTTTTCATAACCCATAGTTTGTGCTTGTTCCAGTTATCTTTCTTGGTTAGCCTAAATATTCGCATATACATATGAAAGAGATTAAGATGTCTTTGTTAAAATTATATTGTCCTTCCTACAATTTGTTGGGGGAGGGGGGGGGGTGGGCTACATTCTAACCTGTCAATTTCTTTCCCCTCTCCCTCTCTCTCTCTCTCTCTCTCTCTTTCCTTTTACTATTCATTTTTTTCCCTGTCCCCATCCTACTTTCTCTATCAGATTATTTTGCTTACCTATTTCCTGCCCTTCTTTCTTTCCGGCTTGGCATTCCAAATCTTTCCTCTTTCCCCTCTTTCCCGGTGCCTCTGTAGGAGAGCAAATATCTGTTGATTGTTTTGAAGTGCTGTTGCCGACGCACATGGCTCTGGGCTAAACACGCTCAACAGCTATACATGAATTATTATTAACCGATAAAACAAAAATAGAGAATACTGTCACGTTGTCCTGATCCTCGATCAGTGAACTGTTGATGCATGCCATCGAGGAAGGGGCAATAATTGGGTAAAACCATTCTGAAAAGCGAAAGCAATCCGGATAGTTGAAGGAATGAGACATAATTATCTGGACATCCAAATATGCATTCCATCATAAATCTAAGTGCTTATAACAAGTTTTATTCTGAGCATGCTGAGGGTAAGGGAATCATATTTAAAGGAATATACGAATACAAAATTCAAAGAAAATGGGAATATATCAACGCATCTTCCGGTGTTAAACTAAACTACTTTCGGGGTTAATATTCATACATGTTTATCTTCACTCAAAGCATTTATTCATCAACAGTAAACATCTAACATTTGTTGATGGCACTGACATTCCCATGAGTTCCATGATTTTCTATTCATATTCAATATGTTATAAAGATGCAAATATACTATAAAATATGATTCTAGTAATAATTATTCAGTTAGTTATTTATTCATATATTTTGTTTTCTTTATTTAAAAAGGCAGAGTATAGTCCCATTCAGTGCTGTGGAGTGCCTGCTTTACAAGAGAGTCCCGGCCGCTCTGAACAAAATAATTCGACATGAATATAACACATAGTAATGCATAAAATCCGACTCTTTCTTTCAAATCAAGATAGTTTAATCTTACAATATTTTGAAATTGAGGAAACAGGTAGTTTAGCATTTTATGAAGTCTTTTTCTCGACAGATGCTCAGTTTTGTTACTTGATAATTTTCGTCAAACTTAATATAGTTACGGGATGTTGGATGTAGGTGATCGATTTCGCGTGAGGATGCCACCTTCTATCAGACTTGGTATACTGGGTAACAGGTTATAGTCATCATAGCTACAGGCTATCTTTCCTAATCATGCTCTCCAGGCTCGAGCTCTCTGAGTACCAGAATGTCATACTAAATCACAAGCACTCATACAAATACCCCATCCATCTGAAGTTGCTAGGCCTTCCGTCTTCAAATATAAACAAACAATCTCCATAATGTCACATGTATAATGATACCAAATCCCTACCCATTAATCTTTCTTCCTGCAGAGCACGAGGAAGCCAAGCAAAGGAAGATGAAAAGGAAATACTGGGAAACATAGCCGAGACTCAATCATGCTTTGGATAAATGAATTACTTTGGGGGTGGCACAAAAGCGAGAAAATAAGAACAGGCGAACCACTAATCACAGCGGCGAGGGGGAGGATGCTATAAAACCCTAAATCATTGTGCGAAATGAAATCTAAATATTTTGATTGGGCTGACAGAGCGCGGGGTTTTTGCTTGTTTAACGGTCAGCGCAGACGATTGACTTGGGCCGTTTCACATCCCGAAAGCAAGGCTTCATCAAAAGCCTCAGTTATTTTCAGGATCACAATATTTTAACTTGTGTGATTTGATGACGAGTAGTGCACTGGTATAGAGTTTTTTAAGATTCGATTACAATTTTTATCAATTTTATACAATCAAGTCAATTTTATAATCAAGTCAATTTTAGAGTAAATTAAGCCATTACAATAATTCAATTCGAGAAATCGAATTAGTCTAGTCAGTCAATAACGTTGAATAGCTTACTTAAGTTTTCATTTTAAAAATCAATGTTTTTTTCTTCCCCTATAAGGACCTATAATACCTTTTACAAAAAGAGTAATTCTCATAGAAATTAAAGATGCTTTCTGCCAAAGTTAGTGTATGATTACTCTAATAAAATAATTAGATGAAATGAAAGTACAGATGCCTACACTGTTGCAGTGCTAGCAGTGAGCCAACGAACACTGGCAAAATAAAAACTCAACTTAACAGATGTTATTAGCGAACATGGCAAACCAGGAAACAATACGTCTTTTGGTGATATTTGATATTTGATAAACAATTTTGTTTGTAACATTCACTTGTTACGTCTCGCTTTGATTTATAATTCTGGTGTGAACGATGCCTGGTCTCGTGCGGGAACCGGCGGATTTTGATATACGGATTAATTCCTGAAAATTGAGTGTATTGTCACGGAGGGGATCAAACAGCAGTGGGCCCTGGATTGAATGGATACGTGACTGGGCCTGCGTGACAGGTTTGACGGAGTGAGAGATTAGAAGGAGAGGGAGGGAGAGAGAGAG
>BEXV01000091.1:294086-312791 GCA_003118195.1 Hemicentrotus pulcherrimus | reverse complement strand
CTCTCTCTCTCTCTCTCTCTTTTTCTTTCCGCCTTTTTCACCGCTTTTCCTCATCATCGGCTTCTCACGTAAATTTTATTCCTTTTAGTCTGGTGTCAATCGAGTATACAGACATATCTTCGTCATTTTCTGCGAATATAAAGTCTATTTCCATTAACTTCCCCACCATCAACATGATCAAGATCTTGGAAACGCATGCCCCGAGAGGATGGGGGAACCCAAGTATGCAAATACAATCACAGCTACCCGGCAGTCATGTTTCCTTGCCTCTGTTGTTGATACATCATTCATTGAACAGTTTCCAAGATTAAACGTGAGCTTGGCGTCTCATAAACTGGCTGTGTCTTCGCAATACACATAATATATACATATTTTCTAAATTCAATTTTGTCGTCCTTGAAAATAGATACAGAAGTATCTTACTATATAACTGCATACGTATGACTGCATAACAAAAAACCTGTATGGCAAGATACATAAAGGATTCGAGTTGCGTCTATTTGCTAATGCGTTAGTGCTCGAATTTCCCTTTCCGCCTTTTACCTTACTATGGATGTAAATCGTTCATCTTCAATATCATAGAATTATATAACTTTTGTTATCATTATTATCATTTCTTTTATTATCATTATAATTATCGTTATCATTGTTATCATAATCATCATCATTATCTATATTTGTTGTTGCTGTTGTTGTTACTATTATCGTTTTAGAATGAGTAATCCATCAGAAATAAGATCAAATGAGCATGCATTTTGTCCATACGAGTTGCTCAGCGCTGACTGACATTATGGCATAAACGAGTTTGTTTCGTCGTTACTTCTGCTGTCTTGGCAAAGGAAAGAGGGCAATAATCTTTAATGAAACCTGACTCTGCCTGTCTGGCAATGTCGTTCAACACACAGCAGGAATTGTTATCAATTCCGAAGCTTTTTGCCTTAATTTGCCAGATTTTATCATGATCAGTATGATGACGTCATGGCAAGATGCGGGGGAAAGGACTCGGCAAGAGCATAAAGCGAAGATGAGACTGAAAAAGAAACATGGATAGATAATGAGTGAGTGTTAAGGAGAGAAAGAGGAGAAAGGAAAAGAGAGATTTGGGTACGCATAGATCGCAAGGAAGAAAATTGGAGAGAGGAAGTGGAAGATATATATATATATATAGAGAGAGAGAGAGAGAGAGAGAGAAAGAGGTAGAGAGAGAGAGAGAGCTCTTTGTCTATTTTTGAAAAAATTGAACAGCTGTCAATACCATTGATATGGGATAAGTGTTACATCATGCAGTCTAAAACCAAAAACGTATGACTTTAACGTATGACTTTAAACAAATCAACGACTATTTTAGGCTACCATGTTTTGTACCAACTTTTTACACAAGTTGATTACAAGATCTTACATCCGATAAATTTGAATTTTGTAATATATTTTTATATTTATTGCTTATTTATAATCATAAACCTATTTACGTTATTTTGAATCAAGCAAGAAATAAATATAACAAATAAACAGAGAAAAGAAAGAAAGAGATGATTTGCTTGTTTGTGATAATTGATGCCTAATTTTCATATTGAATTCATTTTCAAAACTTTGAATATTTTTTTGTTCTTTTCGACAAGACACAAAAGATTTAAAAAACAACACTATCATTCGTAGTTGTTTGTTAAAACAATGCTTGTTTATACTTTTTCGCAAAACTATTGATGCAATGTATGTGGATGCAATCCCTTTCAATATACATTTTGAAATTACGTAACTGTAAATATTATATATACACAAAATTATATCTGTATACAAAAAAAATGCGTCAGGCGAGGAAATGTGACACGTAATACTCATAAGAATTGCTATATAATATAAAATCCAACTTTAACTAGAATGGACAGAAATTGTTTTTTTGTAAAGTTATCTTAGCTATAAGAAAGAAGTGAATGGATGTATTGTGTGGCCAAGAGAGAAGAAACATAATCATATCTAATACACCTACTACATCTATTCCGATAATAATTCTTGTCAGCGTAAAAAGTACGAGCTGTGCAACCCCGTCTTTTCTTCTTCGTAATTGGATCAAGTTCATTCTAAAAGACTTTTCATTCTATCCAGTGCTCCAACAACAGTGGAAATGAGAGATCGCAATTACTGGACGGAATTCCAACTTGTAGAGCAGAGAGATCAATCGGGAATGCATTATGCCACTGCTTCTCTCAAATCAGTAAGACAGCTATACAAAGAACGAGAAATCCGCCATCTTGAATGCATTTGCACTAATGAATTAGTCGGCGTCTTCAGTCATACGAAAGGAATCACGTGATTGAAATCCTGAATGAAGTTAGACGTCAATTATTCCTTGGGGTAGAAGCAAGAAGCAAGAATGAGAAGTCATGGGAGATTCAACGTGCCGCCTTCTTGTTTTTGAAGTCAAATGTTAATCAATGCAAATATAAATGCATGAGATTGTTTTACTAATTGTACGTATTTTCAACGTTTTAAACCATCAAATTCCTTTTCGGGAACTGCTCTTGCTAGTTTTAATCAAAGTACATTTACGAAGTCGTTCTGAGAGCCCATGGAGGGAGGATCATGATGCAAAAGTGCATAGGTCCATTACGTGTTGTTTGTGGAACATTCTCTTGAAAATGTACTTTATATAAATTGTATTATGTAAATGTCTCTTTCATGTTATTTCCATCCCCAGATTGTCTTAATGTTTCCATAATAGGGAGAGTCGTCCACACAATCTAGCTTTTATTTGTCATAAATTGAAGGGATAAAATAACGTGGAAAATACTGAAGAAAAAAAAAAAACCCTTAGAGACCTCGTCGAAAAAAAGTAACATTCTATAAATATAATTGGATACAAAGAAATCAGGCTCCCATAATGACTTTGTACTTTTTTGTGTGCATTTGTTTTTTATCAACATTCACAAAATGTAGTATTCAAAGACTTTAAAGATTGTCCCGAGATTAGAACTGAACAATGCACTTTTCCTACTCGTTTGCATTTTCGTTTGATGTTTATTCTATAACGTGTATGGTGGATTGCAATAGACAAAACTTAAAACTGTTTAAGGAGAAACAGTGAATAGTGGATAAGTCTCGGACTGTTCTATTTTCATTCGGTCTCCTATCCATTGGAAGGATCCTATAGGTTTTAGCCTGCTTTGTTGTGGCGCCTCTTTTGTCAATTCTTGAAAATCATTATATTTTTGACAACAATGACTGAGATTGATAAACTTGTTGTATTCATTATGCTAATACAGCGTGGTGTGTTACAGGTCTTCTATCTTGGAGCACATATACGATCTTATACCAACTCAATATACCCTTTCATTCTCCACGCGCAGTGTAGGAGGCAGCGCTCCGCAGGAAAAACTCTCGCGCCAACGGATGTTAGTTTAGCTGTCAGGTGGCGAAGCTTTAATTTGGTACCTCTTAATTATGCACTGGCGCTAATAGTTCTCCAAAAGCGACGCACTGGTGTGTTAGAATCGGCTCAACCCAACCGGCATGATTCCGCGAGGCAGTAGGGGCCGGTAGATAAGACTATTGGCCTGATATCCTAGACGTCCGTAGATCTGACAGCCCCTTCCTGATAGTCACCAACCTAGAATCCAAACTTCTATTGTGTGGTGTCCGGGGTTCGTGTTTACCTCCAGCGTCTAAACCCACCACCGGAGACAATTTTAATTTTCCTATTTTGTTAAATTGTTGAATTAATTTTCATCTCGGTCACTTTTTCCCTCTTCCTCCTCCTCTAGACCTCACCATCTCAGCCGTCTCCTGGCGGCTAGAGCTCGCGACAACAACTATCTTGCTCCCAACTCGTCGATGATGCTGAAGCTTCATACAGTTTTTATTATTTCGCGCGCAAAATGTATCGTCTGCATAGCTCTTGCCCATCCGTGCTCGCGGTCCAACACACGACCAACCATACGATACCTCGGCACAGGGTGTCAGTTCACTATCCGGTCTGATTAATAACCGTGCACCCCTATGGCACCCTTCATATCCCAACATCCAGAAGAAAAAAAAGGAACAATATTGGATGACGACCGCGGGCACCTCTTTTTTTTTTATATCCGTCATTTTCATTCTTGTCAACGAGAGAGCTGTTGCTGAGCTGTGGGTGTCTTGTTGTTGTTGGATTAAGAAAAGGCGATGAAAAAAAGTTACAGGTTGTTGGAGATTTTTTCAGGGGAAATATGGAATAGAGCACGCGCCAAACAAAGGCCACACTCGACGGCTGGAATAAGACACCAGGCATACGTTTTGTTGGGCGGCGAACGATGTAAGGAGAAGTGCGAATATGAGAAGTAATCTAAGGCACACCAGCGTATGCGCGCGCGCGTGTGAGGGTGTGTGCGTGTGCGTTGCGTGTTCGAGGGTGTGCGTTTATTTGTGGGTGGGTGTGAGGGTAGTGAATTCATGGCATAATTGTCTTCGATCTTATTCATTTAAAGACGAATAATACATTTATAAGAACAAAGGAGATTGTCACATATCGTAGTCTGACGCGAAGAAAATGTAATGGATTGCTCAGTGTTCAGAATGAATCATAACGTCATGAGAGAGAGAGAGAGAGGGGAAGGGGGAGAGAAAGAGAGATGATAATAAATAAATTGGCCTGTCTAAAATATTTCACGTCATTTCCGAAAAGTGATGTGCAGATTTTGCATGACTTCAGACATAATGAATTCATATCTTACCACGAGTAATCTAAGCCTACGAAGACGCCAAATCCATCTGTTGCTATTATCAGACAGACGTTAAAACGTCGCCATGGTGAAGTAGAACGGGAGAGCAGAAGCATTGCTAAGTATTCTTTACATCTGTAACGTCACCCACGGTATTTGTTTCGTTTAATGTAAGCATCGTTAGCGATTCCATTCAAGAGAATTTTGCTTGATTCCGCAAAGCTGGAAATTGTGTTGAAGTTAAATCAAGCACAATTGGAATTGCTGTCGGAGTGCATTTGTTTTGTCGCGATGCTGTTTTGCATAAGACACGTTCATTGAGATGTTTTGTGCCTCTTCATGAATTACTTGTACATGTAGATACGTGCAATGACATGGGGCTTAGAGATGGAATATGACTGTGCATATTCAGTAGTTTTATGTCTATCGTTCTGTACACGTATAATTTTACAAATTACATATTCATCAAATGATCACCATGATAACTGGTTGTAGTACTGATATTATGGACGAATTGATGGATTACAGTCGGCACCTGTTGCATTCTTACAAAATCACAGACCAAATCAACACTTCTACATTTTCATAAATGATATAATTGTCGTCATAATAAGATTGAAATGTATTTCGATAGACATGGACTGAATACGCGTAATGTAATTTCCCGTAATGTTGTTCCGCCTAAACCAAACATTCAACTTTTTTGTCATTCTTTAAAATATGCCGGCGCTAAAGTATGGAATCTATTACCCAATAACTTTCAAAATGCTCAGTCTCTCGAAATTTTCAAATTATTGAACAAACAAAACAACAAAAAAAATCGAATCCATTGAAATTACCTCAACCTCTAAGCTGAAACTTTACATTTGCATACACTTATATGACTATTTTATGTTGACATTGTTATACGTAGCATTCATTTATATTTATAATCATTTTTGTTAAGGCCTTGAATTATAATGTTACCATATTTTGTATTAATGTGATGCATTGTGTATTTTACTTTGTTATACTTTGTTATTCTTACTCCTTTTTATATGATATTTTTGATACCAGGTTCCTGATGCAAAACAGATTTACTTCTGATTTTGTGTACCTGTATAAATAGGTATGAATAGATAAATAAATAATAAAATTAATGTATCTCATCATCAATATCAATAGGTTTTATTATCTGTTTGAGATTTGTCATTTATATCTTCTTGTCTCTATTTTCATTGATCATGTTGTTATTACCATGATAACTGTCGTTACTATTTCTCAAAGAGCTCTGCTGGATTCAGTATTTATTGCTTCATCGTCATAACAATATTCCCCCTCACCTCATCGATACTACCAGTCCTATACATACCCGTGATGCCACATTCTAAATCACCATCAAAACCCCTGACGAAAAACGTTGCCATGCTGATGAAGTGTACATACCAATTATCCTGTTGATTGTAGCTTAGTGGGGCAGACCCTAATCCCGTCACTTCTTATATCCGGTCGAATTTCTATCTTTCGCCCACTCCGGAGGGGGAAAAAATTCAATAACGCATCGTCTCCCAGACTTGGAGCTGCATATTTGCAATTATAAATCCCGAACTTAGTGCTTTGATTTCAAGTCTGCATTGTATCCACGAGAGATTGAACCGTATGAAAGATGAAAGGTTAATTAAACGTGATCGGGATGGTATACATAACTTTATTTTCCGCTCATTCCCCTAATCATGAATATTTCATGATATCTTAAGCATAATATTCTTCAAGTTTAAATTACCTTAACAAAGAAAACTGCATGGATGTCATTCAACTTTAATTTTCCAATCCATACACTGTTCTTGAAAAAGGTCTAATTGACTTACACATCTCGTAATCAGTTCACGTTAGGTAAAGTTTAAAGAAAATTCATAATTTGTTATAAAGATCATTATCAAAAATAAAATTAGTTATTGAAAGTTGAATAAAAATCTTCAATAGTTATATGTGATGCTTCAAGTCGTGGATATAAACTCAAATTTTCTGATTTGCAAAAGCAAGCCAAATTTCTCTTTGTATAGTTCTGCTCTTGTGCCTGTTGAGGGCGAAAGGTTGAAAGAAATATATTGTTTGCTTTGAAAGTGCATGGATACAGGGCAATGACTTTCTCTTCATTCACTCAATGTAGGTCACCACCTTCCACGCATGATCCAATATATCTTTTACACTTTGACGATCCATACCTCTTTACACTGATGTTTTAGTTTTCAGGGTTCTGTTATCGGTAATTTGTGGTTAATTTTCAAACGGAACTCTGACCCACAAACATCATTTTTTGGTAATGCTTCACAAAGCCTACAGTACTCCCCATTTTTGTATTTATTATCATTTTTTAAATATTTGTAAGGTGTTCACTTTTGTTTTGATCAATTGAATTAATTAGCCACCTATTTTCATTGTTTTTCTATGCTTCTCTCCCAATTTCATCTTGCGCCTTATTGCCCTCTCTTGCTCTCTCTTGCCCTTATTTCCCCTCCTTCCCTCTCTCCTTTCTCTTCTCCCCCACTTCTCCCCCTCTCTATCTAAGTATATATATGTCTGCTTTTGCATCGCAACAAGCTGTTCCCATAAATTCACATTCAATTTATTTCATGAGATATCACAAACACCATCTCCAAATTATATGATGACTACTTATTGGTGTTGCAATGCGAAATTTTAATTCCCAAAAGACCTTCCATGTATCTTACACACGTTTTGCTTAATCTCAGCTCTCTATATTTCAATTAAGCACCTATTTTTAATATAACGATCTTGGCCTCAGATTATAAAGAGTGGGGGTTTGGGAAAAATTAATAGGCAAATTTCATGATCTTGATTGGAAGTATGTTACCTCCTAATTTCCACAAAAAGCTCATTTCTGTAGTTTGTCCTGTGCCATATGTGTTCCCTAATTTGAAAGAAATAATTAGAATAATACCATGAAAATAGTTCAAAAGAGCTCTTTTAATATTGTATTTTGGATCAAATTGACCTCTGGCTAGACTTAGGGGTCATTCTCATTCACTTTAAGTTCAAACCCTTCATATTTTAAAACGTTTACTCACTCTTAACCAATGTTGGCAACACGGTGTCGACCAATCTGTGCAGTTGTTTACCCGCTTTATGTATTTCATGATTGTACTATATGTGGAAGTGGAAACAATGCTGACCTCATCAGGGTATAGGGTGTTGGCCAAGCTGGTATCGCGTGACCTAACCTAGGAGATTTAACTCTTAAACTTGTTTACATACAAAATATTACCCCTCTTTCCACTCCCGATGAACACGCCCTCCTGCCCCCCTTGCCCTGGAGTTAAATCTGGTAATTACGTCGATGAATACGAGAGAAAGGTCCGGTGGCTAGTGGTCAAGCCGCTTGGCCTGTCTCACGTAAGTCGAGACGGAATCAGGGATGAGGACAAAGAGAAATTGGAATGTGTGTTTTCCAGGCCGATACCAATATTACATGTTCTTCTTGAAAATGGATAGGTATAAGCCGATGCTGTTATGGTCTCTGCCTATTTGGTAGAATGCGGAAACATTGTATGATTCCCCTATTCAGTCGCAAGGTGGTAAGGATTTGAAATGTGGATAATCACAGAGGTATGGTATCTAGAGAAAGAAAGAGAGAGAGAGAGAGAGAATTTGAGTGAGAGAAAGAGAAAGAGAGAAATAAACACAGAAAGAAAGAGAGAGAAGGAAAAGTGTTATCTTTAGAATTAGCCTTTTTGAAGTTTGCACACGTCAATAATTTTTAAGATAATGAATATACGAAGGAGAAAACAAACAGGGAGAGGGGTGAATGAAGGATAAAAAGGACAGAGGTAGGCTATATTAGTAAGTGTTTGTGTGTGATAAAGGAATAGAGAGTGATAGAGAAAGAGAGAGCTTAAGAAAGGGAGAGAGAGAGAGAGAGAGAGATTAACAAAGAGAGAGAGAAAAAAAGAGATGCTACTTAAGATAACATACCTTTTGGGGTTAACACAGTTATGACACCGTGGAAGAAGTTTAAAGAGATAAAAATAACACAATTACTGGTAAAACATTTTTTTATATTTCTCTCAAAACATTAGCTTTATTCTTTCAGTTGTGCCACTTCAATATTTTACACAAGATATTATAATGATGATGTGAGATGCTAAAAAATATTGCACGTGTGTATTCCATATCATTAATACAAGCATATATTGCAGTGCGATGATGTTTTCTGCCACAAATTTACAAATACACGTTTTCTTGGATAATCAACACCAAATTTTCTTCAAATTAAGATTAAAACGTGCTGCATTATTCTTTACTAGATTGATATCTGTATTACGAGGAACAAACCTGTTTAAATGGTATCACAGTTTTTTTTAATTTTGCAGAGTCAAGCAATTGGTTTTTTGTTGTTAACAATTCGAAACTTGTTAAACCTCAACCAATATTATTATGTATTAACCATATTCAGTCGTTATTATTCATTAGAAGTGATATTTGATAATAAATACATCCTTGTACTGAATTTAATGAACATGTGATGGTAATAACACTTTTATTGTGCTCGTTTCAAGTTTCATTTCAAATGTGAACAGTGTCATTATGTTTTTTTTTTAATATCACGTCGACGAAATTATTGTTTAACACAAAGTTCTTGACAAGAATTTACATACAATAGAGATAGATTTCTTTAATTGGAAGATATGCGATTATTGACAATGAAAAAACTTGTTATTACCACTCTTTGAATCTCATAATCATGATATTATTTTTTTTTTCATTTTGATTAGGTCACTGTAAAGCGATTTGGCTATAGACAAAGCATTCTCCTCTTACATTCTCTCTTTCATTTCTTCAAAATAATGATAAAATTTCAGCTTCGAAAGAGTATAAAAAAGTATGAAATATAATACAACCTATGTACAGTCAAACATTTCAGAGTGAAATTAATTGAATACTTTACAGATTTACTGTTCTTTTAAAAGCCGTTCCTCTCTTTTATATCTTATTTCGTCCCTCAAAAGGGAACTGTTATTCTCGAATCGCCATCGTGTATTCTTAAAGCTGAGCAAGAGAACAGCATTTTGTCGAACCCTTTATACATTTTATGGGGTATTACAAATATATATTTAAGGAACCGATGTTATTTTCGTATTGCCTGTAAAGTTTCAGTACAATTACATATACAAATACAGTTATTGTTCTGTTATTGTTCTGTGCGCTCATAATTACAAGATTTAAATTAGACAAATTTTTAAAAAATCTTTTGAATTACATATTGCTTTGTGATGTACGGTTTGATCGAAATCGCGAAAAATGTTGAAAATGATTGAAATATCTAAAGTAAGCGAATCGTTAAAACATTTTCCCAAGTGATATTTAACCTACATGTATATTACTTTTAATCTCCTCAAGCAATTAAACGTTATGTTGACGTTATGTTAACATTATACTGTGTATAAAACAGTCGCACAAGATGCTTGCAAAATAACAACTTATTAGTATTGAATGAAAATTACACAAAAGAACTTTTAATTCCGTTTATATATTGTGATTATTAGTTTGAAAAAACATATCTTTGCATTCCTTCATTGAAGCAAGGTAATGGTTAACTGTTTATTAATTTGAATATGTTGAAAGCACAATAGTTCACATCCCATGTTCCCAAGCGTATTTCAAAGATACCAGATACATGTAATGGAATTTTCACGTTGTACCGTTTGGAATATAATAATGAAGAATCTTGTTTTCATGCATTTTCGTCATGATTTTTAATTTCGAATTGGTAAACTAACCGCGTGAAAGGGTATCATCAAACAGTGATGATTTGAAATCAACCATCGTTGCCGATGCACCAGGTTCCTTCATCTAAGCTCATTTAACTTTAGTAAGTTAATATGGGATTTCTTGTTCGCTAGCGTTATTACATTTTATTGAATAATTCCACCAAAATATGGTTAATATTCGTTTTAACATAACATCGCATCATACACCTTTATCAAAGATATGCGAGTCGAAATAAGGCAGGCAAAATTAATATTAAGATATATGTAATACTATTGCATGGTGTGTAAGTGGAATGAGATTGTTTTAGTAAAATCCGTGTAACAGATATAATTCCCGTTTGTCTTATCATGTTCGCCCCAAACTATCAACTACTGAGCTGAACGACAATTAAAAGAATCCCCGTAATATGCTATTGATGACTTAAATATAATTTTGTTTATTGCACTTGACCGATAACACAACCATTGGTTGTCTACAAACTACTATTTTTATTGCTTGCATACTCGTCTATCGGAAAATCAGATTCCAGATCCTTAAATTACGACACGAATTATACATAACTGTATCTATAAAAAAAAAAACACTCAACAATTTCAGAATAATGGAATGATGCTTTCCATAAAATTGAATGCACCTTCATTAATACAAGAATTCATTTGATAAAAGTCAAAATAATTTGTCATTCATCTCATCAGCAAAAGTCAGCGGAATTAATTTAAAGCCGTCATGTCTCATTTTTACAAATCTAATATTGATATAAAAGGCGTTTGTCATTTGTCGTTTGGAGATACTTTATCCATTGTTCTCTTTTTTTGTTTTATCATGTTGAGATGTTTCCATCAACCGAGATATTCTCGGCATCAGACATGGGGGACGGCGTACACGTCATCATGTCGTCTGTAATCTCACCATCCAGTTTGAAGCAGGCCGATTCGTAGTGTTTGTTCAGATATGACTTGAGGGCAAACGACTTGTCGCAACGCTTGCACTTGTAGTTCTTGTAAGCCGAATGCGTCTGCATGTGGGCGCGGAGGTTGGAGCGATCTGCAAACGCCTTGCCGCAGTGAGCACAGCCGAAGGGCTTCTCGCCCGTGTGTGAACGCATATGGCCTTGGAGCAACCAGGGACGACTGAAGGACTTGTGGCAGACATTGCACTTGTGTTTGAGGTTGTGCGTAAGCACGTGCATGGCCAGGGCAGGCATGCTGACGTAGACCTTGTTGCAGACTTCACACTTCTTGGCTAGATGGCTATCGAGACTGCGATGGGTCTGTTTGTGCCTGGAGAGATTGGACGAGGTGGCGTACTGCTTCCCGCACTCATTGCACTTGTATTTAGGTCTGTTGGCTACAGCGGCTAACGATCCATCAAGCGGGCTGTGCTGCTGATCGATACCTGGTCCTATAATCCCACCGCTGCCACCGTTTTGTAAAGCGCGTCGTCTTGATCGTCCATCCGTAATCAAAAATGCTTCTTACGACAGGAACAGCTGCCCTTTGCTCTGGACACTGAGGATTCCGCTGTCCACATCGAAGTCTCTTGACTTGGAGTCCGTTAGGGGTTCAGGTGAGCTTGGTAGAGAGAGCGGTTCATCGTGGTGATGGGTAAGAAGGTTGGTTATCATCAATGGCTCGCTAGGAGGAGAAGACGGCGATGGAGTGATATCGTGGATGTAACCTGCAAGTAAAGAAATAAACAAAAAAGAGAGGTGTTGGTCGATAATAATGATTAAGCAAATGTAACTACATCATAGGAAATAATTATGTTTTCCCCCTGAAAAGCCCCAAATATATTACCTCCTGAGCGCTTATCAAAAATGGCTGACGTGCTAAATAAATTCCCATGAATGTTAAAGACATGCATACTGGTCATACCACTATATATTTGTTTCGATCGTATAATGATAAATGACGTAATAGGAGGTGCACATTGATGACAGACATAATGCTTTTAGCAACAGACTGTTTCATGGCGACACGACTTACTATTCCCCAGCCAGCATGCTTAGTAATGTAAATATAGCAACAAGACAGGAAATATTCATTTAAAAGATTTTTTTTTCCACTCATTATTGCAATAGAAAAATGGTAACAAATATGATGAAATATTAAACTCAAACAGAAAAGCTACAGGAAACGATGTTCTTGTGAAAGTGCAGTTACAGGTAAGCTCAGAAAAGAAAGAAAAAACCTATCCAGATCTACACATATTGTATCAACAATGAATATACAGCTTTGAGGTGATGTTGCTTCCATACTGCGTAGTGCATATGAAATGTATCTGCGAATGGTGGAACTTATTTTTATTGCGGTGGTGCACTATACATGTTCATTTTGCACGCCTGATTGCATTGATATCATTAGGAAGAGAACCGAGAAGGAGATTTGTGAAGGAGAACCTGACAATCAATTCTTGAAGTGCGTGGCTGCGGTTGGAAGAAAACCTGTGGAGGACTGCCATGGTAATGGTAAATTGACAGAGGGGGAAAGGAAGATTGTGAAGAGCTATAATAGAGCTCGCTGCGTATGAGATGGTGTTTGAATAAGGCAGTATGATGTACAAATATGTGGATAATGTCATTGAGATATAGTGTATACATTTTGAGATATTTTTTAAAAATACCATATCGGAGAATAACTATATATATTTAGAGCGTTTTCGTAGATATTAATGTATATTACAGGGCAGGCTATTGAGCTTTTCCGGGAAGAAAGTACGAAGGTCAAGAGAGAAAAGAGAGGCTACATGAGAAAAGGAAAGAGGAAGAGAGAGAGAGAGAGAGAGAGAAAGAGAGAAAGAGAGAGAGAGAGAGAGCGGACTAAACAAATAGATTATTTGGATGGTCTTGTCAAAGAAATAAAACGGTTACATCGTGTGTGCGAGAGAGGGAGAGAGAGGGGGGGGGGCAGGGAGATCGAGGAGAAAAGTGTATGGACTAGTTGTAAAGCTCGGGGCATAGATGGGAGGGTAGGGAGATAGTAGTAGGTGGATGATGGATGGTGGTGGGATGCTAACCTTTTCCCTCCAATTTGAGTTCGCCCGAGCGTGAGGATTGATCAACGAGCTTGCCCGGCATCCTCTTTCCATTATTGAAGGGACTTGTTGCGCGCGTGCCTATAGCGCCAAGCAAATACAAGCCTGAGTGCCTGGTAAGACGAACTAATGCCTCCTCCACCAATTATAGGTGGCTCTCCTACTTCAAACAAAATCTTGATGTGAAGATGATTCCCGAATCCGCCTTCCTATCGTGTTTACTTCCCTTCTCATCCCTTCCCCCTTTGCCTTCTACTTCTCACCCTCTATCCCATCATTCAGCGTATCACTTTGCTCTGAGCCTCCTGCATGCGATTCGGATGTAGGCATCTCGAACTTTGGACAGCTGTTTAGGGTTCAGTTAATGGCTCCCAATATGCTTCTTATGACGTGTTATGATTGCATGGCAAACAGGCAGAGGGAATGAATGCATTCACTCACATAAATGTAACCATATACCATGACTCTTCGCTCATCTTTCAAGACAGTCTGTATCTTCTAACTGTGATCTTCAAAAAACGATTATTTCTGCAATATCTGAATATCACAATCTCATTTCTTGCTTGAGCACTTGATATCAATTTTTTGAAATACAATCTTCATTCCGATGTCTTCTGTATTTTTGAAGGGTATGCTGTTCAATGGTTAAACCATCATTTTAGAATATACAAGTAACACTGAACTGAATCATGATTCAACAATACTATAATCGTGAGAATTATCAAATTTTCAGGGATCATATTGAACGAGAACTCCCCGATCTGACTTCCCCAACCCAACATGCTCTGTGTATCCTCCGAAACACTAGGTCGGCCTATCACACATTTAGACAATTATTAAAAAAACACATAGAAAGCTAGAAAAGAAAATACAAAAACAAGAGGCTAAGTACTTATATATAATTCCGATGTGTATACATTATTAAGTGTTGTGCTGAAACACAATGGATGCAATTCTTTAAAATCATCAAGAGATGCAAAAATAAAACGGTTTCAAGTACTCTTACTACTTTTTACTTTTTGATACATTATATTGGTGTTGTACTGTAATTCATTATGTTTTCGAAATCCTTGATGTATAACTTGGTTACAACACACTTAGGGCTACACGGCTCACTTAGAATCCATCCACGTTCAGATCTGAAGTTTCCCCTGCGGTTTCTGATAAAAGCACTATCCTTTATTGTTTTGTACGTACATGTAAAAGTACAAATTATCGTTTAATACTGTGTTAAGATTACAATGTAGAATTTACAACAGTCCAACTGCATCGTGATCGCATTGTAAGAGTATGCAGGTAGGAATTGTTTACATTAACTGTTTAATTTCGGTTGAGTAAGATCTATTTTTAAACCCATCTAATATTTTCCCAAATGATTACTTACATTCTCTCAAATCCCTTTTCTTATTTTCTTCATTCTCCGCCATAGATTTGTTTACATTTCCCCTTTCTAAACACATTCACGCTCGCACCTCCCCAAGGAGCGAAGCAAATGGCATTTGATTGAACCAAACCTGTATCTCTTATTTCCTTCTTGCATACGATTGAATTTCTAACACGAACGACTCGGATATTCTGACAAATTTTAAACATTTAAAATTAAAACATATTGCCCACAGTACATTAATTGATTTTATAAAGCTCTTTTTGTTCTTAAAGACACCCTAGGAGTACCAACTGGTTGTTTGATGGAGCAATAATTAAGAGGAAACAGAGACGGGAAAAAGAAAATAATCCGGGGGAGGAGGATTCAGGAGTGGGAGACTAAAAAGAGAATAAAAATTGCTTACCCGAACCGAGAAATCCCCCGTTCTGCTCATAATACATCCATTATTAGTGCGCCAATGCAAAGCTAATGGCGCGGAACGAAACAAGATGATTTTTTACCCTTCAATTTGTCACGCCACCATTTTAGGTTTCCATTCTCATATTTGAATATTGGGGCCCATGCATGCGGTCATCGACTGTCAATTTTACCCCACTCTTCTATTCCTATTCAGAGTTCGATGCTCTTTGACCGCATGTTTTATTGTATGCAATACAGATGTAATTGGGGATAATCGAGCGGATTTAACTTGTTCCGTTCATATAAAAAAATGAAGTCCGTCTGTGCCCTTATTTCTGCAGTCGGCAAGCTTAATGGAGGGTTCAAAATCAGAAATCTGTTATTGGGTGGCGCACAATGAAGTATAAAGATCCTTTGTTTTATTGTTTGGGATTCAAGTATACCTGATTTCACACAGATTTATGTATGTATATTAAACTCAGTGTATGTTCTTTTGAATGTATTCAATACAAATAGTTCGCTTTTATATAGATACATTATTGATGTGCAGATTATTTAGCAAATGTTAGTAAAGATAAACCTTCGAGAATGAATTCAAGTTTATCTACATCGTGTAGAACAAATTAACAAACGATTTGTAAACTGATTAAATATCCCTCATCAACAATAAATCAATTACATCTTTCAGTATTATACGACATCACAAATCATTTAAGATAAAGCTTTCTTTCCTAAAGCACAAATACTTTTATATCTATCGAAGATCTAAGAACGTTTTATGAGACACGCGCTATATCCATGTTGAATCATTATAACCATCTGTAGAGGTATAACACCAAAGGGAGAAAAGATGCTTTCGTATGTTTTTTTATACAAAAAATAATGGAAAGTATGCATATGTTTATTGGCTGTCACATCACAATTAAGTCAAATTTTGCCTTTCATTACCTCACTGGTGAGCATGCATAGCTTTCTATTTGGTACCGTAGGTCCAGCGATCTTTAAGTTTAAAGCTTATCTGCCGTAGTTTACAGGAGGGATTAGACTGCCCTGCAAGGTCACTGGACAGGTGGTTATCTCATCAACTCACCTCTCAGTTAACATAAGAAAAAGAGGATCATGGGGGACCAATGGTCACCGATTAGGCTTTGTTTGTTATATAGAGGGCGCAAGTAGCTACAAGTAGTGCAGTGGGCCTTTAAGATACAGATATCTTTACGTCATTTTGCGTCCCAGTGATTGTATCTGTTTCTAATTACAAATATTATCACTAAACAGTGATCCATAATTAGATTGATATCGCAAAGTGTACAATAAGCTGCACGAATTCGTGTAATTGCTTGGTCGTGTGCATGCACACAATGCGCACATGCGACGCACTATAGTATTGCCTTATGCGGCGCCGTTTGCCGATACATCAGTCTCACCGACACTGCGACCCCACACCGACCTTTCCATAAGAATTCGGAAGTAATACAATTCTGTGTTCGGTCTTTTGACGGCCTGGTGTCAATCTCTTTGGTGTGACCGAGGTAGTCATATGATTCTGGACCACTTTCGGTTTAAAATTGTGGTCTGCTGTCGGTCTCGTAGGTGTGACTGGGGTATATTAGAGAGGGTGTAGTATGGCAAAAACTGGTTAACGCCATCTACGACAACTTTTGGACAACTACATGTAAAACAAATGGACTTGATTAACGGTCAGCGCGCTAGTGTTCGTAAAAAAGACCGAAGTTCTCCTCACGCTTTAGTTTTAGCGTATGTTGCACGCATATGAATACTGTGGTCACGTCGTCCGTGTAACCGATTGGCACCGGGTCATGCCACGGTAAAGACACGTAGTCTCGTCATGCTACACCCCCTTTAAAGTTTCGCGGCTCAATGCTTCCCATCTTCGATACAACTGAAGAACTTCCAGGTTGTTGTTCTGATCCATGTCCATTCCGAGGTTCCTCTAAAACAAAAGATACATGCCCAGTAGTTTGGTATCGAGTATCTGGAACATGTTCCCTTTCTCATCTGGAGCATGCAGAGATTGACCTTTAGATGAGATCAATGTTATTCGAACGACCAATCTTCGAGTGTCTTAATTTGCCATGTGTCGAGACGCATGTTGATTAGCCATGCCTCTACCCATTATTTCAGATTTAAGAGCACGTTGAGCTTTATTTGTGATATTATGTCTCGAACAAGTTTAACGTCTTCTCGCATTATGGAAACTAGGCAAATGATTCTTTTTTATTTTTACAAATATTATTCAATTTTTTTTCCCATTTCATTTCATCTTTTGTGAAATCTCGCCTTTTTTTCGTCTTCTTCAAAATATGTATGATCAATGGCTTTAATCAGAAAATAATACTACACAAATTACTGAGAAAATGGTACAAAAGAATTGCATGATTACCAGCAGGAAACCAAAAAAACATGACATTCTCTAGCGATATAGTATACTGCGATAACATCGTAAGAATCGTAAATGGACTTTCTGTAGCCCTCTCTTTCCACATTTTGTGTTGGTCATCTATTAATATTTTCATAAATTAATTTCAAAAATTTCAGGATGGCTACTTTTCCACTCGATTCTTGCCTTCAGTGTTTCCCTCTTCTTGATTTTCGTTCTTTCCACACCCTCGTGCTGTTGTTGTTGTCGCTGTTCTTCTTTTTCTTTCTTCTTCTGTTTCTTTCTTGCTTTCTTCTTCTTTTTTCTTTCTTTCTTTCTTCTTCTTCTTTTTCTTTCACTCTCTTAGTCTATACCCTCCTTTCTCATTCCATCTCGCATCTTCTGTTCGTTCAGTGTCTTCCGAGAGACAGATTTGGGCAAAGCCTGACGAATCGCCTAGCTTTAGTGACGTCATCTCGCAGCGCAGGTGTGTACCGTACTACTTATCGTTAGATCCCCTCTCATCTCTCTCTCCCTCTCTCTCTCTCTCTCACCATCTCTCTCTCTCCCTCTATCTCTCTAACTCAATGGAAATCTTCGAGAAGACGGATGGCGGATTAAACCTGTACACACATGTATACCGTGCAATGTAGGAGACACTTGGTGTTCTACAGTCTTACTGATCTAGTCGCCATCGCTGTATGTACGGGTCTTCCTATATAGCTTCCATGCTATATTTGCAGTATCGGTTGAACTCTCGCAAAATCCGACCACTTTGACAGTCGATAAGTCATTCCAAATGTTTTCTCCCCCTTTTCTTCGAAATTTTGGCAGCTAAAATCGTTTTGCTGAGGATGAACTATCACAGCCCTCAACAAACACCATTTCGTGTAGTCTATCTATGACCGTGGTCCATGGCTCCCCAGATATTGGAGCAAATTTTTTTGCACGGAGAAAGGTCTTGCACCGATACCATTGGGTTTTTGGTTTTCAACAGTGGCGGATCTAGGGGGGGGGCCCGGGGGCCCGGCCCCCCCCCCCTT
>BEXV01000091.1:283277-293948 GCA_003118195.1 Hemicentrotus pulcherrimus | reverse complement strand
CCCCCCCCCCCCCCCTCCCTCGAGACATTTCATCGATACAGGATCCCATGAATATTGTTGAGCTCTCTATTCTAAATAACCAAGATCGGCGGGTAGAAAAGAAATCAGAACTTTTAAATGAAATCACAGCTGGCAAATAGGTGAATGGTTTGTATTCTAATGTCGGTTTCATACAGCTGCGTGTTACTAACACGCTTTTTCTTCTAAGGAGAGACAAAATTACGAAATTATCCTTTTCGAAGTCTGTTTTTATCCCGGCACGATCTCTAATCATGATGCAGGGATGGCGTTTCTAATAAATTCTGTATCTTTAGGGCACAAAAACTGTCTTCATCGCTTTTCTTATTCTGCTCTCTTGTATAGCATTTCATGTTATCTTATTCCATCCTTTCACATAATATTCCCCGTTCCTCTGCCCTCGTCCCCGGGGGATAAACGACCTCCATTTATATCAATTCACGCATCTTTATATCTCCGTTAATTTTTGCCCGATTTCGTTTTGTTTGCGGCAACGGAGGCGCGCGTGAAGAAGCAATTGAACTTGGACAATTTTGTTTTTGAACCCTTTCCCCCACAACCAACAAGATGAAAATTAAGTGCGAAAGAAAAGGCAGGAAAAAATAGAAATGATAAGAATCGAGCCTTGCGGCTGAGAATGCCGTTGATGAGAGCACGGAGAGGTTTTTTGGGGCGCGAAAAAAAATAGGAGCCCCATCTTGGGTTACATATCTCTCGTCTGATTTGCCCGGAGGCGGTTTTTGGCGGGAAAAGGAGGAAGATCGAATGAACAGAGTGAAGTGCCATTAAAAGCAGACTACTTGTTGAATTCAACCGTGCCGTGTCGGGAGCGAGCCGTGTGAGAAGGCTGATTTACATGAGGAGACTGGCGTGGGAGGAGATGGGTAACTTGGATGCCCTTTATATCACGTGTTTCAGATGATTATAGAGATAACAATAAGAAGAGAAGGGTGGAATCTGTTTCGATCATGATGAAACAAAGCAACAGCGTTGTTGAGCGATGATATAGGATTATGGATGCCTAGTCGAGCAGATTTTGTTACAAATGTTGGGAAATTATAGACTGTTACTACTCGTAAAACGAATACTGACTGATATATATCTGCCAGAATATGAGATTGGCACCAAGTCTGGTTCATTCATAACTCCATTTACATAATGTATTAGATACACTTTCCAGAGTATAAGAACAATAACAGGATTCATGAGAGACTAATATAAGTTAGTGAAGATATCTGATATAAGTTGCCGATGCGTTTTTGATACAATTTAGTTTAATCATCACTTAATCATATTCTTAACTTCCTAGCTGGAATGCTGAATCGTATACATTTTCGTTGCGTCTTGACTAGCGATCTGCTGTCAGATGGTAAATTTTACAGTTATGTACAATTTTTATCAAACAAAATATCCTGACAGGAAAAATTGTTATTTTTTAAATAAAGTCCACGAACAATTTTTTTACTAACACATGCCATCTTCAAGATATAAAACTTCAATACCCTTAGAGCGTAAAAAAATCCCTGAAATTTGATGAAAAAACGATAATTATTCCACTCTTCCCCTATACGGAGGTGTAGTCCGGTACGCCCCTTTTGCTATTGGCGTTGGAGGAGGCACTAGACTTGTTATACACACACACATCATGAGAAAGATGTGATATGACAAGTGTGTGTATAACCCCTCTTGTATGGGGTCGGTCATAGTGGTTACGAGGTTTCTTTAACAAAAATGTTTAAGCATCTTCTGAATTTTTCATCAACAGTGTAATATACACTTGCGGAAAATTGGACGATAATATAAATTCAGTATGTCTTCGACTATATGGTCACTTGAAACGTAACGCATTTTCAGAGTAGGAATGGTGAATTAAGTTGAAAAAACAAACAATTGAAATGTGGTTTGCTTCCTCTTTCACGCGGTTAGAAATATATTTTCTGCACATTTCCATTCAAGTATCGCGAAAGAGATATTGCATATTCAATTATTTTCATTTTCATGAGTACTATAGAATAACAGAGTGTTTGAAGAGTTTTGATAACAAAACATTCGGTCTCAGTTTGACCTTTACTTTCATGATTATTTATTCGCCCTTCTTAAACAGATCACGAATATGAAGAAGAATTAAAAAAAAAAAAAAAAAAACCCGGTGTACTCCAAGACATCAGTACCTGTTGATATTCAGTTTATTCATGACAGGCAAAACAAGACATGATTATTTTAAGTGGTTGTCGAATGGATGCGAGGTTATATTTATTTACCATTTCTCACCTCATCAGAATATTGTAGAGTATAGATGAGTTCGTCCAAGATTGCACTATAATTCATTATATGTCCCTCTTATACACATTTGTTGTATTCTATTCAATTCCTATATGCTGAGTTATTGTCATTTTATATCTAACAGTCATAACATCTTGCACTATTTCCATGTGAATGTCATCGAGATTAATACAAATAGAGTCGACAAGGCAGTCCATTAAATCAAATTCATGCTTATCAAGCATTGTATCTATTTTTTATGTTGACGAAATGCAACCCCAAACAGCATAACAAATTATTGTTATCCTGGTTACATAATTATATAAAACAATATTTAAAAGTGATAAAAAGTGAATAAATTCATAGGAACTTGCTGCCCGAGCACAACAGTGTCATCATGTTCTTCGGCAAATGCCTATTACTTGTGGAGTTAAGATAATTCACTTGTTCATTGGAAGAGGGTTTGTGTATATTGTATACATTAAAAAAAATACATATTGCTGGAATGACTTTAATACATACACAATCTATTATATTACCTTATTTTTCTATTACTTTTAAATGCGATAGATATTTGTCCCCTAATTTATTTAATAAAATAGGAGTGCTTCAGAATTAAAACTGTCTCCATCAGATGCTATTGTTGATCGCGCTAAAGGCTATTATCAAACCAACGATCCTTCTGTTTTCATGTCTTGCTCGGTAACAAACCTCGACATTCTATTCAAGAAAGAAAGAAAAAACTTCCCCCAATTGTTAAATTTGATTACTGCACTCAACTTTACGCGCCAAGGGCGAGATAAGACGTCTGATAGAGGTCCTCCTGAGCTGACGAGCGCACAGGTGAATTATTTCGGGTGCTAATTTTTGATTAATAATGCATTTTTCTCTTTTATTCTCCTTTCACTCCTCTCACCTTCCCCGTCAACGGGCTAAGGAAGGAGAGCTTTTTATTTGCTTATGGATCGTACGTGCCAATTTGTGTTATCGTTGACTTCTCATTTAGGGGCAGCAAAATCACGATTTGGCACGGAGTAGGGAAGGCTATGAATGTGATTCATTGTCATACGCTCTTTGAGTCGGAAAAGATGTCAATTCTTATCGCGATGGTTGTAAAAACATGAGAGCAATCGAAATGGAAAAAAGGGGCATTGTAAAGTAATAATTGAACACGTAACAGATGGCAAAAGGTGAGCCCTAACCTGTTAATTATCCACGACTTGTAGTTAATTGCCCGGCTCATTCAACCTTTCGTTGTATAGCTATTTATTGATTTAGACGGTACATTTTTGATAGACGACATAGCAAAGAAAAGAATGATGACCCTCCTAACTCTGTTTAATTTGTTTTAACATTCATATAGTACTCTTTAGATAAATCAAATGATTTTTATGTAGTAATTGTCAATTTATACCAATCGCACTTTCCTCAAACGTGAAAGTCACATTGAGTCAAAGTGCACTTATGGCTCATTCACATCGGTCTTTGACTGCCTAATCTAATTATTATTGTATCGTTGCACACAATTGCAAGATAAATGTTAAAGTATTTTCTCTATCTACATGTAGTTTCTAATTGGATAGTAAATCTTATATAGAAAGAGTAAATCGCATTAAACATAATGAAGAAGAGGCTTAATGAAAACAAACATGTATGGTGTCTTCGAAGTGCATAATACCGTTATTAATCATCCATTATCAACGATTTCGTATGACAACTGTACAAGAACAAAACATCTTAAGTGTGGTAGAATTCTTGGTTCTATTCAAGTGAGCGTATGGCAGCTATTTAAGAATTATGATATTTAAAATCCTAAATGCTGTTCAAAACTTTACAATATCAGAGGAAGGGTGACGATTTTCTTGATAGATCCTGCATATAGCATAACATTGAGCGGCATACATACATGAAATAAGATTAACATAAACAAGAGAGACCATGGAGAGTGGTGTTAATGTTTCTACTGCTTTGAGTATTGGAAATTTTGACAAGCCCACCTCATGTTCTTATATCGGCTTTCATTATTTTAGTAATTTGATATATGATCATTGATTATCATTATTTTTTTTTAAAGAAAGATAATTATACAAGATGAATTTAATGAAGCATGGGTATACAAATATCCTCATTTCATCGTATTCCATATTGCTATATAGGAAATAAGCGCCATTTCAAATTTCTATTCTGCTAAAAAACGTAAACGATCCTATTATTAAAATATAATTTAGGATATCTAAAGTTGTCATTGAATGATATTACACAGTTGACAATGTTACGCGAACGTACTTCACCCCTTATGTATTGTTTTAATGGAGGCATATTAAAAAAGTAATATCTCAGAGATATAGCGAGTTTGTTTATTTTTTCCTGCAACCTTACACTAGCTTATGGTTTTCTGATCGATAGCATTTTGTAAAAATAGCTTTATGATATTGAACTCATTGAACAGATAAAAACATACACAATTATGTACTTACAATAATATAAATTAAATGAAAAAAAAAAAATAGTATTCATAATTCCCCTCCTAAAATAAGGTTCGTAAAGGTCTACCTAGTTTGTAAAGTTCCCATTACTTGTAGCTCTATTATTTATGAAAAGGTTTTGAAGTTGTTAATTTTTCAAATTTATTTAATTATTTTATATGTAGATATGGTAAATGACTGTATATTGATGTAGTATGTAAACCACCCACATTGTTGTTGTTTTATTACAAGTAAACATATTCAGCTAATACCCAGTAAATTATATATTAATGTGATAGTGTTCCTACGTTGCAGATAATCTATATTAAATAGTCAAATGCATCTTAATTTAAAGGCACACTGCCATAATTGTAGCTACTTGCTCCCTCTATATAGAAAACTTCCCCAATCAGTGCCTGTTGGTCCCCCATGATCCTCTTTTTCTTATGTTAAATGACAGCTGAGTTAATGAGAAAGCCACCTGTCACAGTGACCTCGATGGCTCTCTGTGTGGTCTTATCCCTTCTGACCCAGTAGTGGTGACGGTCTTTAATGAAATGGGCAGAACTGCTTTTTGTCTAAAGTAATAATGTTAATAGCCTCGTAAATAGAAATGGAAAAAAATGAGAATTTTCTTGGTAAAGCTAGTGTACAAGAGAAACAACGAGTCTAACAGGAAAAAAAAACACATAATAAATAGCACGGTAAGCCTGATTTGGAAAATTAGGCAAATGAAAAGAAAGTAAATGATGGAAAATACGGGAAAATTGATAAAAAGCACGATCGCAAAGGCTTTCGAAAAATCATCGCAAGTTAGTTTCAATAGCCTTTTACGTCACTCCTTGAAAATGTGGAACAGTACACTGACATGATACGTGATTTATACGGGCAATACGGTAAGGTCAATAAGAAGGCCCTCGGGTTGATTTCTCGAAAGTCTTAGTGATCGTGTTAGATCTAATTAGAATCTACGACATGGTGGTATACATACCATTGTTGATGGTGACGCTAACTCCATGATGAGGGAGGGTAGGGCTGCCCGGGCTAGCGGGATAGTACGGGTCAAGTTCCCGTGGGCATAGCGCCGAACAAGATGTGAATTTGGTCTTCTTTACAAGGAACGAGCGAGGCATCTCGGCGAATGTCAGGCCGGATGGTTACAGCCTAGAAGACACTTTGGATGACGACGACGACGATGACGACGTATTATGTTAGGTTTGCAATTCGGGTGTCCCGATGACTGTCTTTATATCGATACTTATTTGAAATTTATTGCAGAAAATAGTTTAATCTCACGATTTGTTCGAAATTATGTCAATGTCATTATAAAGCGGTTTCCGTTCTTACGTAATTCTCAGTCCGTAATACTACATGTCAGGAAGCACGATTTTTTTTTTTTTCACTGAGTAAAGCCCGACCGTTTTGTTTAGATATTCATCATCAGACACAACAAATGTTTGTTATCATGTCATAAAATCATCGAGGCACTTACACGTCACAGCAGGTTGGGGCTGTTGGCGAGCTCTTTCTTGCACATACTACTTCCACATCTACCGTAGCTAGCAGTGTATGGTTGGTGAGGAGACAGGTTCACGGGTGCAATGTACGCAGTCAAGAAAAAGTAGTGATCGCTCATTTACTGATAGGTATCACATGAAAATGTCACTTTTTAGCTGAGACACCATAATTGAAGCATTTTCACAAAGATGGATGAATCTTCACAGCGTCCATGGCTCCTCTACAATGCTGGAAGGTTTCTTGACAAGGTGGGTTTAAGGGGGTAGTGGAGTGTGCGGAGTGAGTTAGAACCACGATCCAAGGAATGCTGAAAGGATACGCAGATACCGGCAGGTGGCAAGCGGTGCTCTAAGTACGTCTTCGCTAATCCATCAAGCAATGCAGAGTCCCGCGAGAGCACGAGAGCCCAGGTCGTCGGCGGAGAGTAAATTGCTCGTCTCGCTGCTCGAGCTACCTCGCTTATAGCTGTCACGGGATAGAATTTACGACGGGGAGATAACGCAGATAAAACCGACGGTGAGAGAATTGAGTTGATGGGTGCCGAGAAATTATGTAGTGCTTGACGGAGCGTTGTAGAAATAGGCTATCACTCAAGTTGGAGAAATCGTAGCTGATGGCAGGTCATGGCGTGTTTTTAAGCTTAAGCTACAACTCAGGCAATATCACAAGAGCGAAATATGAACATGAATTGAAATGAGTTTCTGATTTTGTCGGTGTTTAATGATGTTTGATCATATCTCACCTCTTTTGAGTCTCTCCTCTAATGAGGTGCTAGCCGCCAGTTTGTAATGCACTTGATGTCAAGTGGTCGGCAGGAGGGAGAAGGGTCCGCGAGACTCGAAAACCAGGGCAGTGACTGGCTTTGGATTCCCAATATCGGCGGGATATTGAGAGAAGTCGACGCAGACGGTAATAGACACGGAATAAGAAAGTCAGGCGAATGAACGCGCGTGTGTGTGCGCTCTCACTCCACTCGTCCTCCAAGTCTTCAAGTTCAAGCGATGCCGCGGAGCCTCGGCCGATGAGGTGGACTAACAGACGGAGAAGTGCTGCTGTAAGAGTGTTGTACACATGCCCAGCCTTTAAATAAGAGCGCCTTTTTAAGAATGACATCACTTATAAGGCACTCCAGGGCGAGGGGTACGACAAAGGCAAGGCAACTCGTATTGCTTCATTGTTTAGGCACGAGCGACGCACGCGACGATGCAGGCCCCTTGGTCGGCTAATGAGATTAAGTCGGGTCGATAAGAATTCACCATTTAACGCGGGCAGACCTTTAAGAGCTCGCACAATCGCGCTCTCTGATTGGTGGAAGCCCACTTGCCTTTCGTAAAAGAGGGTGTGGCTTCTGCTTCCATTCATCACCTCCAGAACACGACCTTCATCCTGGGATATACATCCTCACCTCGGTCCTTCATTATTGGTGTCACTCGCAACATCATTCAGACCTCAGTCTTCATCAAGACAGAACACTGAGTGCAGCATCATGACAATAGGTTCCATTCCTTAAACGAATTTTAAATTGTCTATGATACAAAGCCTGCTTGCCTCGGTTCCGCCAATGCTTTTCTTTACAATCAAATTGTCCCTAATTTATTTTGATTAATCATGTACCGTTATAAAAACATTGCCATAGTTGAGTCTTAAAAGCAGGTTTTTTGTTATTCATGCAATTAAAAAATATAAAAATATTCAGATGGTTACAAATACTAATTGAATCGAGTCTGTTACACTGTTCGGAAAAAGAGGCTTTCTTGACTCATGTTTTATTAGATTAAATGATGTATTAAAAATCAATAGATAGTTGCATGAAATAAAACAAATTAGAAAAAAAAAAAACTTTTCCGCATCAAACATATGAATACATCAATATATAATCTGTAAGCATATATTTTCGTAAAATTCTTACAGAAACATAACTCGTCTTGTTCTTTAGTCTTACCGTACTAACGCTTTGTCTAATTGAAATATTTATTTGTTTATTTTGTATTGTTTTATTTTTTTAATTAACAGGTTAATAGCCTACTTCAACATCAAGGTCTCCCATGGGGCCCTGCGAGAAAAATGATGAAAATTAAGACAATTAAACATGTGTTATATAGACTGCAGAAGAGAAAACATGTCATCTGCTTAGAGTCAGAAAGGTGTTAATGCAAACTATTTGACGTAAAGTCCCTCAATAGACGATGTAGTAAACAGCACGCCCTAGAACACCAAGTTGGCCTACAAAATAAGGCTACTTACGACACACCATTGTTGTACAGCCCCAAGCATCCTTATCGATTGCATACGGCATGGTAATCATTCCATTGCACAGTTGATTCTCTGTCACATGTTGTTATTGATCTCATAATAATCATATCCAGATGTCTATCTTGTTACCAAGTTTAACATCTTGTAGTCATAATCCGTAGGATTAAATTTCATTCTGTGTCAAACAAAGTATATTAAAGGGCCACTCTTACCAAACTAACAGCGTTTTAAAACATGAATACACCTCTACTTGTTAATATTCCAGCCTCTCATTTTTCAGAAAATCTCTGTATTAACCAAAAAACGACAATAACCAACCATTTTTCACAGTTCTCACGCTTGCTGGGCTACGCCCTTCGAAATAAAGGTAATACGGTCACGTGGCCTTGACTACGCATTTGACGTCATTGCGGGCAGGTCCGATTTGTCCTACAAATAAGGATCTTGCAATATCATTGTAATTCATAAATGAAATGTACTGGGATTATCAAGTGCATATTTTTGGGATAAATGTCTTTTTCCCCCCAATTGATATCATAGATTGCCCTTTTTAAAGACATTTAATGCCTAAATGACCCTCCTTTTCACCGGAGAGGCTCCTGCAGTGACGTCATAAACAGTTGCGCAATACAGCTCAGAAACTTGCCTTATTTGCTGAGTCGTCATTTTTAAAGCTAGATTCCAGAATTATTGATGATTTCTAAGAAAAATCATTGTCATGTTCGGAACCTCCGTCAAAAATTATTCTACATGTCTTTTTTTTTCTTCATTTTTTTAAAGCCCGTTTTGGTAAAAGTGGCCCTTTAAAGATACTTTGTCCCTTTTGCAGCCAACATCAAATTCTGTAGAAATTTTGTAGGAATTGTGAATATGTCATGTATGTATTATCTGTAAAATTTAAAAATTAGCAGTGTCCTAAACTAAAACTCGCCCAGATCACCGAAAACATATTTACAGACATTTTGATAAATGAGGACGTAACTAGCCACGAAAACACGTGTACCATCCGAGTCCCATTTTGGATAGGTAGCAATGACATAACTATCCTCTATGTGTTAGCACGAACAGCAACAACGAAGATGCATTTAAATTCTTTTTTGTTCAATTTTTGCCTAATTCATGAACGATATGTCACTTATCATTATGCCCTGTAAGATTTGCCTTAGGATATCTTTAAAGCTCCCATTCTATATTGTAACGTGTCAAATTTCAAAAGGACGTGGCTGTATTTGCTCATCGGCTATAATATCAGTTTCTACGCGTCCAACATAAGCTCTACTTTAAACCCTTGACACCTTCTCTTGTTCATTCAGTACGTTGCCTGGACGTCCTGTCACGATTCTAAATCTTAATTTTTTTTCATCGGCCCGCTCATGCTTTGTAAAGATTATTAGAACACAACGCTTCTCTCCTGAAATTGTGAAAATCATACTCCTCACGACTGTCGAGAGTGGAAAAAAAAAAGAAAACCCGTTTATTTTTATCTCATTATAGTGGATATTTACTTTATATCTTGCGTGATATGATATTCATTGCCTTCTTAGTTAAACATCATCAAATATTTAGGCTTGCAAGCAACAGGTATATTTGTCTGGCATGACAACATAGCGTCGCACTGCAAACACGTCAGCGGTGTACGGTTGTTTGCAATTGATTTGCTTAATTCACTACGGATAATTAAACCCTTCAGTTCGGTGTTAGGCAGCGATCCAATGCTTATAAGGTTGAACGAGACTGGGTATGCAAACTCAGCGTCGCGCGCGCCCCACGGCGTTGAGACAATAGAGGCGTAATTAATGAAACAATGCCTCAGGATCATCAACAGATGAATTGAAAACCGACCCGTTCATAATGCATGTCCCCGTTCAGACTTAACTTGGCCAAATCAGTACCATGGTACGCTAAAGCCGCTTGTTGCATGCCGTAAACGAGGCGTCATTTTGCTGACGTAGAATTGCCGTCAGCGACTGGTGCGGCTTTTGACGCGCTATGTGAAGAGGTAGAAAAGGTGAAAGCATGAGGCCTAAACAATTAAAGATGCTGTTATTGCCTTTCTCTTTTTTTCTTCTTTTTTTTAATGTTACTTTTTTCCCCTCTTTGGGGTGATATTTTTCAGTTTTGAATGCTATTATACACATTTTTTTTTTACGGTACA
>BEXV01000091.1:259411-281949 GCA_003118195.1 Hemicentrotus pulcherrimus | reverse complement strand
ATAATAATATAAAATCGTTGGGTGATAGCGTTCTCTATCGATTTGATGAATAATTTTAAAAATGTCAAAATCGGAGCAAGCACTTTAAATCACGTTGAGTAGTGTCTGTTATAATGTATATTTGAAATACTGTTAATTATATGTCAAGAAAAACTGAATGGAAGGAGAATGAAATTATGGGGTCCTACATGTACGTCAGAAAGTTGAAAACAAAATAATAATGATACTGGGTAGGGGGTGGGGATAAAAGCGAAGAAGAGCTCGCGCTAAAAAAAAAAGAATGAGGGCAAAGAGAAAGACAGATATCATGGGATGGGATGGGCAGACCATTATGGCCTTACGTGTTTTAAACATGCTATAATGGTCGCTTTTTATTGACCGCGGTCCGGGCATAGTGCAATAGCCCGAGCTGCCTCAGGCCGCAGCGCTCAGCCTGGCTGGCACGGGGCGCGCGTGCGATAATTCGATGGGCAAACGGGAAGCGGATGCAAAGAGCAAAGAGAGAAAGAAAAGAAAGACAGGGGCAAAGGCACGCAAGATGGAAGGGAAGACAGAATGCCATGTTTACTGAACAAATGTATGATATGTTGATGCGATTCCGAAAACAATATTTAAGTCCATGCTCTCGCCCTAGGGAGCAGGAATTAGGATGGAGGAGAAAACAACAAAGATGGAGTACTGCGGGACAGAGCAGCGATTAGGGGGATGGCTAGCGCAATTATCTGCTTTAGACCTTTATGTTTTTTGTTACATTTCCTAAATTCAATTTTTGTTTTTTGTTATAACTTTGAAAATACAGGAGGCGTTTATCAGGATATACAATGATGTACCATTGATTAGAATTAGGGCCCTAAAAGGTCTCGAAGATAGATGAATACTGCATGGAAACTGACACCAAATTGGTTTATGAATAGGCATTTGTGATTGCAGATTAGATTCCATTAATTACAAAACGACATGGCATTGTATGATGTTCCTCAGTTTTAAAATTGTTCGCTTAAACCAAGAACGTGGAGAAGAAATTCACATCATTAGAAACTGTTCAGATTATCAAGATTCCTAATGGAACAACACTGGATGACACCATTTCTCTTTCTCTCTAAATTTGTTCAGTTTTTATTTTTTTAAATAAAACGTAAAATGGCAACCGTCTGCGACGATTCTTTTAAGCACCTCTCCCATTGATTCTGTATTCAATAAATTGTAGATTTCTATGTTCTGAAAAGGAAAAAAATCATTTGTACATGCAATTAATGTAATTGTTATATTATATAAAACCATTACATAATCATGTTTTTACACAACACCTCTCTGAAATGGATCTTTTCCTTCATTAAAAAAAAAGACAAAAGAAGTATAAGATTTTTTTCCGGACAAAGCAAAATGAAAGAGGTGCTGGAAAGGTAAATCGCCGAGTAGACAGTTTCCTTTGAATTTAAAATGCCATAACATTCTAAATTTGTAATGGATTATCCCCAATATTTCATTGATTTTTTTCTCTTGTTTGACCGCTTTTATGAAAACCAACTTGATATCAGTTTGGACTTTCCCTTTAACTTGTTAGTAACGATAGGAGAGCAATAAGGCGTGATGCTTAGGGCATCAAGTGGGCCTATAAATAAAAAGATTTAATTGAAAATGACAAGCCAATTGTAGATTTTTCCGTGAATATCACAAACCCGTTATTTCTATATTTACCATCATCTGATGTGCGATGTATTTGGTTGGTATTTAAATGTTTACATCTGATTTCTTTCATTTCTTAATATACTGCAATACCTTCCTCTGAAAAACATCTTCACTATTTAACAAGATGGTGGTCATTAATATGCATATGAGTAGATTTCATGCATATGAGTAGATTTCTTTAAGGTGTGAAGATGTATATTCTCATGATCGTTCTCTTGATCTTTAAACAACATGTTATAATATGAGAGAAGAATGCACTCGTGTAAATCGCTCTTAGATCGATGAGGAACCGTAATCTCCTGATTAAAAAAAGGACAAGCAAAACACAGCACTAAAGAAAACAAAGGCAAACGACAAAAAACAGCAACAACAAAACAACAGCAAACGATGAAAAGCAAAAAAAAAAAAAAAACGGAGAAGAAGAAGAAGGAGGAGGAGGAGGAGGAGGGGTAGCTTTAAAATGTCTTCAGATTTCACTGTGACTGATACATCTATTTTTAAAAAATGGAAGAAATATGAACATTCACTTCAAACACATTGGGTAGGGGGCATAATAAAAGATACACACCAAAAAATCACATGGTGGGCGTGTCCCACGCCCCGCCCCTGGATTTCTGCCCATGGTTGAGGGAATGCCGAATTCTACCCTAGTCATGTCTTCCCATATCATCCGAATTTTCCCTGGTATAAACGAGTACACGCTTGTCGTATATCTAGATCAAAAGAAGATAATCAAACGTACCAAATTGCCCATTTCTGTGCCTAATATGGGCATTTTCAATCCCATGATGTAATTAATGACTCACAAGGGATCAGTGCTATCATTGTTCAAGAAAGACCCACGAAACTGTAAAAAACGTTGGAAAATTGAAATTCCCAGACACTTAATAGATAAATCCTCACTGAGTGGCGGAGTTGGGGAAAAGATGGACGCAATCGCGTGTATCTATAAATAAAGCAATTAAGACATTGTTGCAAAAAATGGGGACAGAGAAAGAGCATGGGATCCGTTAAGATGTCCACTTAATCCTCTGACCAACTTGTATTTAAAGGACCATTTTTTTTTCCCTTCTCATTTATCTTGTGCTATTCCCTATTCCTTTTCAATGTTTTTTTTTTTTTATTTCTGTTCAAATGTCCGTTCCACCCGTCTGTTCTTTTCAGACTTTTCCTGATTATATTCGTTTTTATTCATCATATTTTCATTTGATTTTTGTTTGCAGATGGTGTAAAATGGTGACCAATGGATTAAACCATTTTTAAAAAATTTAAAAATATGACCATGGTGATTGTTAAGGATAAGATGATCTTTAAACAACTCATCAATAAAGAACCACTGAATCTCGGTGCATCTCCTAATACAAAACCTTTAAATCACATATTCGGAGCCAGATGAACATGATCGTCCGCAAATTAAGTAATATTGTTTTTTTTTAATAAATTGTTTAATTTCGCCATACTGCATGAAGGTGGTTGCCCAAGAGGCTTTATTTCGTGTGTGATACACGGGAAATTTAGTACTTGCACCAGTAATTCAACGCAGCGTTGTTGTACTACGCAGTCCTAATTCAAACAAATGACACTGCGCATGCAACGTCTCAACCTAATGCATGCAAGTATGTACTGTTCATTCTGTACACGATGACACTCTCACGAGTCGCGTCGAAAACCGCACTATTCCTTGACGCAGTCGTGCGTTAGCGAAATGACGCCTCGTGTACAACGGGCGTTACTCTCAGACGGAAGCCTATCAGTAATCAAGGAAGCTCCCTTTAAGAGGTTGATACGAAGAGTACTACATCGCCACAAAGCCATCCGTTGCACTCTCCTGTATGCAACTGGTACAATGCCTGTAGGCAACGTTTATATATACATACGCGAGCTGGAAAATATAGCTGAAAGCCTTCCCATTTATCACTGCCAAAAATCATCAAAAGAACAATTTTCTTCTCGTCGTTTCCAGATTGGGTTTGTGATTGAAACGACAATATTGGTAATGGATGCCACAACTAATGCTAGTCGTTGTTTGTATGGACCTTATACCCACGCTGAATATCTAAAGAAGGGACTATATATAGGGGTGTATTTTTATTGATTTGCATTCCCTTTTTGTCTCAAGAGCTTCTGCTTCTGCATTCTCAATATAGCGGATCAAAACATAATTCATTCCTTCTATATTTGAGGGATTTCTGCCCTTGGCGATTATAATAAAACAATCCAAGACGATATTTTGCAATACATCAATGCATTTCAAACGACACTATATTTGCCGTTTGTAGTCCGCATCGAGTATGTGGTACCTGAAAACGTGAACATTGATGGGATATTTTTGATTATGCCTGTTTCAGAGCATGTTTGAGTGGAATTATGCATTCATACCGGGGGCATATATAAGTCTCTTTTTATCTTCCCCGTTGTGCAATAATTGGTAAAGAGTAAAATATGAATAGAAAGGTATACATGCATGTCATCAGTCATGATATTTTTCTTAATCAGAACCTTGCCAATTCCAGTAGCGTAGAGAGGACGTTTGTTTTTCGGGTGGGGGCACATGAACAAAATTATTGGTAAGCATTGAATTATCCACTTAAATATTTTAAAGCCCCATGCACTTTCCTATTTGTATCTACTTGCTCCCTCTATATAGAAAACTTCCCCAATCGGTGCCTGTTGGTCCCCCATGATCCTCTATTTCTTATGTTAGTTGAGAGCTGAGTTAATGCGATAGCCATCTGTCAGTGACCTTGCTGTGTGGTCTAATCTCTTGTGGTCCAGTAGTATTGACGGTCTTTAATGCGAGAATGCAAAAGCGAGAAAAAAAGAAGGATTTTGAACGTTGTATTCTAAAGAGCTTATACAGTTTTGCCAAGCATTTTTAAAATCGGAGTTTACTATTAGTTTTTTTAAAATAAAAAAAGTTGTTGTTGTTGCTCTTTTCAATTTGGTAGAGGCACACCTTTAGGCACAAAACAATAGTAGGGATTTACGGGGCGCGCCAAAGCAAACTAATTTTGTCGATTGAAAACAAGGAAATGCGTTATCCATTTTGTCCGAGCGTGTATTTTGTTGATGTTGTACATACTGTAGATCATATCTGGCAGTGCATCTTCTCATCATATCATGTTCACTCAAACAAGACAGGCGCAGGAACGACAAACAACCAAACAAAGTCCTTGTGGATCAAGTTAGGTAATGGTGACCTGACATTTTGCTCCTGTTTGTTTGCTCCGGCGTTTCGTCAAAATAATAAGTTAAGGATAAGGGTTGCAATTGCATTTTAGGTTTAAAATAAGATTAGGGTTAGGGTCCAGGCTTGAAATTTGAAGAAAAAAAAAATTGTTAGGGTAGGAAATGTGCCGCGGAGCAGTTCACGCAGGAGCAAATTTCATAACCAATATAGTCACAACCAAATTAGTAAACTTTCCCTAGAATTTTTAACCTCTTAGAGGACTGTTTATGGAATTATATTACTTTTTTAGTCACTAGATGGCAGCATATCAGTTATGGAAATCAAATGATTTGTTTTTCTACACATCACTCTGTGTTAACTTTGTGCACAGTGTCTTTAGTAAATGACAATTTTGCACAGGAAAGACGGACTAGATTAATTTAGAAATGCTTTATTGTCATCTCTATCCTCCAGAATAGCATCATTCCCAAACACGAATTCTAATCATTTTTTTCTATATTACTGAAGCAGCGGTAAAACTGGGTTCTCAAAATGAATAGGGGGTCCAAAATAGCGAAATCAACTACAGAAGCACATTCTACCCATCTTCTTTCGCGCAACGTAGGGGATAGAACAAATCAGTGAACCTGAATTTTTTTTCTTCTGGAAAACGAGAGGGTACTCCTATACTCCCCTTCCTCGCCAGTGGCCACTGCATGGCAGTGCATGTAGCTGAATGGTATTTATTGATGGTTTTTACCGTGTTTTGCCAGCCCCCAAACCCGGAACATCAAGTGCTATTGATTCTCTCCTCATTTCCATTTTCGCAGCACAAAATCGATATACTGCTAAGAGGCAATCGGACGATCGTTTGTCGGTTAAAGGTTCGCCCGAGAGGGTCTCCATTGTTTTTGTTTTTCCATTTCTCCTCTCCGCGATTTCTCTTTTTCTTCTTTCGCACTGAGCATCTTTAAGTCAGTAGATTCGGCGAATTTCCCGTCGTTTAAGTCCTCTTATCTTCACCTTGTGACCCTCTTTCTATGTTTTCTACTTTGCCTGCCTTCCTCCGTATTCATTTAATCTTCAACGTCGTCGTCATCATCAATACCACCACCGTTATTTTCTACTTTAAAAAAAATGAATACACTATATTTTGTTTTCCAGTTAGATTAATACGCACCCACCCCCACAACAACAACAAAAGGGGGGGGGGGGGGGGGAGGTCAGTGTTCGAAGCAAATGTTCATAATTTTCCCGATGTGTTAATTGTTGACTTTTTTTCTCATAAGACAGTATCTGACAATATTTTCACATTTAAAATGTCTATGGAAATGCGGCTATAGCTGACTGAAATACGTAGACCGCATTCATAGCATAGACGTACAAGACGGGGATGATTGGATGGGGCTGCAGGAGCATTTTGTTAATTTTGTACAATATATTCAGGCAACCCTTATCTCATTTTCGGGCTAGGATGTGCCCTAGTTTGTATCTTATAATATCTTATCTAGCCCTATGCCCGTACCAACTATCACGAATAACTTTTTTGAGGTAAAGAGTTGAAACCTGTTTTTGAGGTTAGCATGCTGTCTTTTTTCTTCACAAGTTAGAAGTAGCACTACGTACTTTAAATTTGAATTAACAATTTAATGGACGAATACATGAAAATGGCATCCATTTTGTCCGAATGAACCAAACACCGATTGCGTACCAACAATAAGGGTACCGAAAGGTAGGGATATGACCCAGATGTGGGGGCATTGGGGAAGTAATCGTCCGATGAAATAGAAAGAAGATGTAATGCAATGGAATGAAACATTTCCTGCTCGCCATGACCAAGTAAACAAGTGGCGACGCGATTCGTTCGCCGCCTCCACAAATTTGACAAATTGATATCAATCCATCTTATTATCTATTTTTTAATCTGATTCCTTGTCCTGCTCGGATGTTTTTCCTCAGGTGCTATCCGGTTAGAGAAGTCCGAATCCTGTTAAAAATCGGGAACTATTAGCCTGAGTAACTGTACGGAGGGCGATATACAGGAAGGCGAAAATAGCGCTTCCATTTAATTAAGCAAATATTAAAACGGTTTAAAGCCCTGGAGTTTCCGCTTGTGAAGTCTTAGGTTAATCTGGGATGTACCGAACGGATTGTGGTTAATTAAAGGCACTAGCCAAGCTATGAGATGTGAAATAGAAGCATATGTCCCTCATCTTATTCACCTCAATTACTCTCTCTTTCTCTCTTCTCAAGAAGTATATATACCTTTCGATCTAATCATTCGAAACCCCCTTTTCCGGATTTAATGTGTCTGCGAAAGATATCTTTGCATGGCGAAGGTTTCAATAATTGCACTCGGACTCCGGTCAAGCGAATGCTCGATCGTACCAGGGTCCCCATAAAGTTGTTCAAGTTTACTCGTTTATATCTTCCTTGATAAGAAGATTCACTCTGCTTTTTTGAGGTCATGACACCTCCTCCCCTTCCCCTAGTGGCCTAGTCCTATACGGACACCCCCCCCCTCCCCACGGGAATATGCAAAACGAGGTTATAAAAGACTTTATCAACTATCTTTTCCATCTGGCACAACCAACTAACGACTCTAAACCATATTACGCAGCAGCAACATCGGCAACACCAACAACAAGTATATTACAGTACAGTGTTTCTAAGCAACTGCAGAAAAGTTGTGATTAATGTACCCCCCCTCCAATATCAAAAGACAAAGGAATGAACTATCCGTTGAAGATACGGATGAGGGAGGTACATGTAGGTTATATGCATAGTATTAGTGAATCATCGCCCTAAAATTGCTGTGTCGAAAAGGATTTTTTGTTTGTTTNGGGGGGGGGGGGGGTTCTAGCCTATAGGCCTACATTTAGCTTCTACATTTTCGAGCAAAGCAAAGCTAAAGCAAATTAGAAATCTAATTGCTTATTTATCGTACCATTACTTAACGTTTTATTTAAAGTTTAGGGTTTAATGTTGTAGAGGCTGCTTGACATAAACAAATGAAATAAAAAGGATGGGTAGAAGTAATGGCCTTCAAATTAATCTTTTTAAAATACGGAACACTATAGTAACGGATAAACGCTGACTTAGATAAATAACCAATGATATGTTTGTTCTTGTTGTTATTTAACATATTTATCATACCATGACATGGCTTTGATCTCAAACTTTGAGGACCCTTATATATGGAGCAGCGATATTCTTTCATTAATACTTTTTCATCTCGTTTCAAACATGTCAAAGATTATTCAAAACAAGATAATGTATATTCATACTTGAAGATGGATTGATGTAAATTTAAATTCAATTGCATGGGTTAGTATTATAACACAAATTATGTTCATAATTTTGGGAAGGTACCTAGCTATATAGCCATTGCCACATCAGCACACAATAAAATAAAAGAATTGAATTATTATTCTTTCAAGGAGTCTCGCAACAGAGACATTTTCTGGCTGTAATGCCAGTTGGTTCTTTCCTTCAACCTGATCCCCATTTCACAAAACTTGTCATCAGTGACAAATGTCATTTTTTTTTGTTATAAGCTAGTGAAATCCTTGCTTCTGATTGGTTATCAGCAGATTTGTCATTAATTTTTGTAATTTGTCATTGAAAAAGTCTTTGTGAAACGGGTCCCTCATCTTGCTTTAAAAAGGTGCGTGAAGGGGCAGAGTGAAGGAAAAAGAACAATGGACTTGTAAACAAAGAATGGAAGTGCGGAGAGAAGAAGATGGGGGTGACTCACACGACTAGCTCCCCGATAGACTCCCGGTCGTATGGCCTCAGGTGGGCTTAAGATACGGGGCTTTGGCCCTCCACTTACGGGGATAAACTGATAAATTAGGTTAAATATGACGCGATTTAGAAATGATTCATTCATTCATGGTTCATCCGTCTTACGCACGGTTTTAGCAGCAATCCGGGTAAATTGCTTGATGGAATTGAGGTGTTTTGTCTTGTGAGCTCGATAATGAACTTGAGGATAAGTTCTGCCATATTAATTTGATTTTACCAGCGCATTGTTGCTTTCACCCCCTTCATCCCTTATAGACACAACCTTGCATTTTGCATCTCAAACACTCTTTTCGAGATCTAGAGATATTGCTTTTGTTGTCTTCAAGATATGGAGCTGACTACTTCAAAAGTGAATTTTGAACATAATAGCGTTCGAATCGGAGAGGATGGGAGAGGGAGGGGGCGGCTTGGGTCTGCACCCCAATCCCTGTATGTGGTTTTGTACGAGACGCAAGCCCTCCTGGTGATGTTAGAAAATAATCTGAAACACCTTTAAATGAAGCATACTAATATTATTCAGTGTACCTGACTTCTTACTCGTAGGTCGAACTGTGTATCACACGGTGCTGTTCTGTTTATTGCCAATATGTGTCCATATGTCAATCGGCTAATCATGCCAGAATATAATGTTTGCCTTTTTCGTAATGCTATTGAGATTGCCCGTTTAAGTCATTTCTTTTGCAATAGTCTTTGTAATTGTGATGCACGTTTACAATGTTAAAGAACAAACAACAAAATATACACATCACCTTGCTTAAATAATCATAAACGTGATAAAAGACCAATTCTCTTTCAGACCCACTCTTTCTTTCTTTTCTTCCTCATTAACCTCTCTCTCTCTCTTTCTCTCCCCCTCTCTCTCTTATCTATGTATAGACCTACGTATCTTATGTATCTATACCATTATTTCTTGTTAGCGCTTTGGCATTGACGTACACCATGGAGTTACTAGTAACTCCATGCGTACACGTACCTCTTCCAACCTCTCTGCACTTTTCGTTTAACCCGTGCTCTTGCATCTCCTAAAAAAAGCACCCCTCCGTCTCACGGGACGGTATCGGGTGATCAGCTGTGATGACGAGAGAGAGTCGGTCATCAAATAAGACGCTGGTCGATGCCCAGTTCCTCGATGAAACACGATCTCGGCTGAGTACCAACACCTCAAACATTGTCACTTTCTTGCTTTTACTATGTTGTCGTTGTACTGGTTTTGATCGACAGGTCCGCAGTTCTATCTCCTCGGTGTGCTTGGGAACCAGTTGAATTGACAGGACTTGTTTCATCAAACCTGCTGTTATCAATAACAAGTTACAATAACGGTTAGATGCTCTTGAAATAAATACATTTATTGGCAGTGAGCGAATTTGACATTGAATCTTGACACCGGATTGTGAGTTATGAAAGGTATTATGAAACAGGGCCAAGATCAAGGATTGATATGAATAAAATCAGCACTCTTTAACAGCTAGATGCAATTAATCTTGAATTGTCGATCGTTAGGAGAAACTTTATAGAAGTTTTTTTTTATTTTTAATCTTTGATATTTTAGTGTAAGTTTACGTTTAAATATGAGAAATATAAAAGACACCACCTTGCTGCTCGACTATATCAAACATATATTTTTGTGGGGGGAGAGAGAGAGAGAGAGAGAGAGAGGGAGAAAAAAAAAAGAGAGATTCGAATACCTAAAGCGAACATCGCATGATAACGTAAAAATCTATGACTCTTATATTAAATTTTATATTAAAAATAGGATATAAAAACATTTCAAATTCTTTAATTTGGCAGAAAGTACACGAATCTTTTGCTTGAATACATTATCATCACGAAATTGAGTCTTTAGCATTTTCTTCATTATCTTGTATCGAACTCGTATTTCAATAAAATGCAAATCACACAATGTAATGACCACTTAGTTTATAACGAAAGATGATATACAATCTCAAAACCTAACCGATTTTACAATTCCTTCAATTATTTTTATTATAGAGTACACCAGTCCCCCAGATTTACGTTCAAAAATTGTAAGATAACCCTTTGTCATTCTCGAAACAAAGAAATGCAACTACGCAGTAAGAGAAATCCCGTATGTTTCTGTAAGATAATTATTTAATATGATTCGTTCTGATTAAATTTGTTGCTTCGTCCTATCCCGTTTTACTGTCCAGATTACAAGAAATGCCGCGGGCGATCTTTTTTGGTCTCTCTCTCTCTCATTTAAATTCTGTTCTCTTCCTCCTCCTCCAGGGTCGGATTGGAAACCTCACAATTTGTCCTCATTACATCTTTATCCGATTCCTCCTCCATTTTGTACCCCCTTCCCCGAAGCCCCGGTCTTTATGGTCAAAATTAACCGCAGTTTCTTTAACCCCAAAGCGCCGTTTCAAACACGACATCTTCGGCATGTTAGAAATGAAATTATTCAAATCACATTACCTCATTCATCTGTATTTTGCTAAACTTTGATTTGCCAAATTTTCACAAATTACCCCCTCTTCATCTTCGTTCCATCCCGCCGTTTCGCTTGTCCCCTTCCGACCACGCGCCGTCGACGTTCCAGAGAAAGTTTGATGGTGTTGCAGGAAAAAAAAAACTTCTTAATTTGAAAGTACATTATAATTATATAGCGCGCCTTTGATTTTTGTAGATATAAGTTGGCCTCATAGTATTACTTTCCTAAATTATATCATCTTCAAGTTAGTATGTAGCTAATTTTGCATAACTAATCGTATGTTGTTTTTTTGTTTAATAACGGTTCTATTTTTGTAACATACTCGTGATACTACATGTTATTGTCTTCTTTAATATCGTCTATTTAAATAATGGTTAAATTTCATGAGTATTATCATCGTTTGGGTACCTGTGGTCGTCCTCAAAATTTCGTTAACTTAAAAGGAGCATAAAATATAACTTGAATAATCTGAAATGTATTTGTACTCGTGAGTTATTTTGATGATTCGATACGATTATTATTTATCAGCACATTGCCGATTCTTTGGGATATAAACAGAATTAAACCCATTGTCGTTCAAAATCAATTTTCTGGCAAAACAAATATCTTAATTCGTTTTGCTTAACAAGTACACGATTTTATCCTTAAATGCATTCTACTTTTAAAGTTTCAATGATACATATATATTCGCCATTTTTTTTTTTTTTTTTTTTTTTTTTTTTTTTTACATCGACCCGGCAAATCAAACAAAAGACGTCATAATTTCACTATATTTATCCATTCATTACCCACTAATTACACTTACTTCTATTATTACTGTTATCTAAACTTTGAACGACACAGTCGAGCATTCTGCCATGCAATTTAAGTGTGAAAGTAATTGTCCGGAGGTTATTTCAAAAGCTTGATTATGTTGTATAGACACAGTAATATTTATTACAGTTTATGGGCATCATCAAAATCCAAGAAATCGGCTCTATAACTTACTCAAAAATCACATTTCTTATGAGAAATGTACAATGTTGTAAGAGTGCATTCGAATAGCAACCCTTCTGAAGGGACACCTTTTTGTTTGTTTACCTCTGTGATATTCTTCGAAACTGACATAAAAGTCTCGCCGTTTAATATACCAGAGCTCTATCTTCTTTGTAACAAAAGATCTATTTTGGACGCTGACGCGTGGACATCACACGCCCCCTGTTGACTTCCTCCATTGTTGTTTGTCGTTACACTGTTAATCCACTTTTACCTTCTGTTAGAGATTTAACATAAAGATGCGACACCTAGCTTAACAGCAAACAAACATGACAAAGGTGTAGAGTATTTGAGATAATGATAACGAGGAAGAGAAAGGGAGAGAGAGAGAGAGAGAGAGAGAGGGAAACATAGACAGACATAGACAGAGAAAGGGAGAGAAAGAGGGGAATGAGAAGAAAACATAGGGCGTATGTAGAGACAACAATACCTATATTATGTAGGAATGGGTTTAGTGGAATGGAGTGGGATAATATGAGAGGAAGGAGTAGAGGAAAAAACATCCGAATGAGAGAGAAATGGAGAGAGAGAGAGGGGGAGAGAAAAAAAGGGGGTGAAGGGTGAGAGAGATAGAGAGAGAGAGAGATAAGGAGAGGGTAGACACAGAAATGGATAGACAGAGAAAGGGAGAATGTGAGAAAGAAGAAGAGAGGAATAATGAGAGAGAGGGAGACATAAGGAGGAAGACAGAGAGACAGAGAGAGAAAGAAGGAGAAAAGAGAGAGAGAGAGAGAGGGGGGGGGGGGGTATTGTAGGAAAGAAGGCTACTCCCTCCTCTCTCTCTCTCTCTCTCTCTCTGCTTTTCTTTTCATTCTAATCAAATAACATAGAGACTTTGGTTAATATGACCAACAAATTATGATCACATACATTTGCCTGTGACTAAGACAATGCTCACATCTAGTGACAAACTATTCATTCATAATTGTTTCAAAGTGTGCTTTTAAAAGATGAAGAATACAAGATAACACGAAAGACAGACAAAAGTGATCCGTCCGAAGATTATCTGGTAAACTCATTAATAATATATTCTATATACTATTTACCGCAATGAATAAAGGCCTATGCGTTTATTAATATCAAGTCTTGTTCTCCTTCGTACCGATACCAAACAAAGAGCTATCAGTCATTGTTAAGTCACCTATACAGTCATGTAGCTAGCCAGTCTATGTGCATATTGCCACTTATCGTATTCAGAAAACAAATCATATTGATCTGCGCACGCGCAATGAAGGATAAACGATCAATATAATCAATGTCGCCATTTCGTTAGCATAAAGCCAATCGATTCAACACGCGCGACCAGATTAAAGTTGTACAGTTAATTAGTCTGCCACTTGTTTCACACCACCTGTTGTAGTAGAAATGACGGGAAATGTCTATCCTTCATTATCACATTACATACAAAGATACAAAACACAACAGTTGCATGAATATATCATTACAGCTAAATATACAAGTTAAATGTAAATTGGCACAATATACAATCAAATATAAAAGAATACATGTAAAAACAGTATAATGCATGTATGGAAAATGGTGTCTCCGTCATTTTAAGCCAATAAGGCTAAATAAAGTGAATGCTCCAGGCGTACTAGAAACATAAACTGTGGCTGTAAATGTATTAAAAAACATGATTTCATTTTAATTCATTTTCATTTTTGTAAACATGAACAAAGTATGATCTGCTTCGGTGATCAACTATCTGTTCGGAGCTTGTTCAAACACTCTATACTCCTTGAAACCATGGTATTCGGTCCTCTTGTTTAATACAGAACATGCACTGTCACATTTCCCATTCTTTTATTGATGTGTCACCAAGGAAACACTTTTTTTTGAGAGTAGTCGTATAGGAAGTGAATATTCAGTATTCTATTGTTATCATATTTCACTTATTCATTCAGCGAAATATGGATGAACGGATCTCAACGCTTGCTTCTTATGGAAAGTTCTTTCATAGAAACCAAACATGGAAATAATTTTCGTCTCAAATTTCTTTCTCAAGCCTTTAAACTTTTCGCTATAACCATGCAAAGGAAAACATTTTAATGGAATAAAATATACGTTCTTACGATTTACAAATCAAGAAGAGAAAGAATTTTGATGACGTTTATTTTAATCCATTTGTTGTTATATACACAATTATTCTTGTTTTGTTCTATTTTAAAATAGTCATGTAAGAAATTTGCAATGTACCCGCTGCGTCCGAATAATTAGAAGTTTTTGAAATCGTGTGCGGAATACACGATTGAAAGCACTGACATGGAACCAATGAGATCCGAGTCCGTATGCTGAAAGACATGGTCTGATTCTAATCATGTCAACTCAATCAAGCCCAATTATCTTGTAAAAGTTCTTCGGGATGCCCACAAGATTATTACACGGAACCCACCCCCAGATCATTCAGAGAAAATAGGAAAAGTAAGTTCCCAATAAATGGACAAAAGGGCAATTCTAATTTGTGGTTTAGCATTGAATTGGAACTGCTGTTTCGTCTTCTTCCATTTGTCCCTTTCTTCATCTCTCGATTGGGAGCCCGAGATGTGGAATCGCCTTTGGAGCGAGCGCGCAACGGGATGAGATGCTACGGCGTAAAGTGTGGAATAATGGAGTTTGGGATGGACGGACTATGGTTGCGCCTAGCCCGCGGGCTATGTCAGCAGCGGTGCTTCTGTGTTGTAGGTGGGCATGCATGCGCCACGCAAATTTTGCATTAGAGACCGATATAAACTGCTCAAAATTGGATGAAGAACTCGTGTCATCGCATTAAGAGAAATATGGATCTTCCGAATCTTGCTCGAAGCGAAATCGTTTTGGGATGTACCTTTCTTATTTCCCCCTTCTTTGCGTTGCTTGAATTGCCTGGCTAAGGAAACTCCACCCCTCAAAATTTAGCATACTTTCTCGGACGTTGGATCGAAACAGTTCAGTCGGTCTAATTCTATGATAGTGAGGACATTGTCTTCATGCATCCCTCCTATACGCACAGAACTTGAGATATAGTAAAACTGACGCCTCTTTCAACAAGTTTGAATCAACGATCAAAATCGAGCATATTAATTTCTATAGATGTCGTCATTATAAGGTTCATATCGTTATGTCTTATCAACATTGAAATGATATCCTGGCTATAAAGGCTTCTCATGATTAAAACGAAATGGTGTCAAAGGGGAACGCTTATAAATTGGCCTAGGCCATGCCCACTACTCGTAAGCCAACAACGTCCTTGTTTGAACCCCAGTGAAAAGCTAACCAAACGAAACATTGGAAATATTTAAGTGAAACTTTTATTGAAAGATAGAGATACAAAGCAATGCCAAAACAGGTTTATGAACGATAATGTTGCATTAAAGTCAGTTTTATTGACAGGTGTCATAATTAAGAAGAAACACTGTGGGCAGACTAGCATGACGTCAATATCTGATATGAACCCTTCGAAGTTCTTTTTGTTCCATTTCCCAGGTTTGAATGACCCTTTACATCATCAGTTTCATACATGAAGTAAAGATTCGTTCGTCATTCTAAAAATTGAAGAGGTATGTCCGTTTATTCATCTCAGCATCCTCACGGCTTAATGTGTGAGATAGAAGAAAGAAATAGAGGGGGAGGCAGACTGACAGAGACAGAGAAAACAAGTGGAAACAGAAAATAAAGAAAAATAAAAAAGAGTATCTATTGAGGTGTGTCTCATTGTTGTAATGTCGGGTGTCCCTCGGGATATCACACATAGTTCACATTCGTTCAATACATCAGACAGACGGCGATACTGACAACTACTGACGGTGAAAAAAAAAAGGGGGATACAAATTATCGCCCGCCAAACGCAATTCATTCCCGCTCTTTTCCAGATTGATGGCAAATTACTGTTCATCCCTACAAGTCCCTAGCGAAGTAATTTACCTTCCAGCCTAGTCGTGGAAAACTTCTCTTTACAAATCTCCCTGAAGCCTTTGATGAATGCAACAATGCCCCTCTAAAGCTATACGACGTGACGGAAGAAAAAAAAAGAAATCATGAAAATCGAAACAAGGGCCATTTTCCCCGAGTATAGAGATTAATTTTATGACAAGATGATGTCGTTAGGCGGAGTACATGTGAATGCATAGCACTCTTTGAGCATCACCCTGGCAAGAAAGAGTAATTGACAGATTTATTAAGAATTGTTGTTTCTTTGTGTAACGCAGGTTGTCCCCTGGAGGGGGGTATTGCCGTACGGAAAAACGTGGAAAGACAAGTTCATCTTCTGGTTGTCGCATGTTGGTTCCAACCGCCGCGAGATGGCGTCATTACACTTTCTTTGACGTCACAAAAATGGATGCTTCTTACTTTATTCAACCATCTACTAAACTGAGAAGCACGGCTCTCTAATCAAATACAGTTACGTGTTTAATCCGATTGTGATGTTGTGTGATTCTGTGTTGTACACCTGACATGAGGGTATGGGATTTGACCAAATGAATGAGTTGGAAAGATGAATGTATTTTCTACATATAAGGGTAAAAAAGAATCTATGATTTGATTGATGAAGAGGAAGGTCGGGTTGCAATGTCTGGATGAAAGGTCGACATGTAGTTCACCACCTAAAGTGATAACAAACCCATTGGATTATCATTATTTTCACTTTGAAAATAAAAGGTTTTTACCCCGATGTGCGTATGCTCAGGTCAAAATTCATCATTTGTAATGATTATTAGTATGAATACTCTTATTCTTGGTGTGTTGGTATATATTGTGCGTTCCTCTTCTTCTTCTCCTCAGTATATATTACTGTCATCATAATTACTCTCATTGTTATTTTTATAATCACCTTTGTAATATTATCATTGTCATCTCAATTATTCTTATACCTATCATTATAATTATTTTCATTATCATCATTATTATTATTAATATTATCATTATTAATATTATTGCTATAATAATTATCATCATGAAGCTCCGGTTTTGATTACAAAAATAACACTTTTCATTTAATTTCAAGAAAGATATGAATAAAATAACTTTCAAGTTAGTCAGGAATACCTTAATAATCTTTATAATATTGTACACTACAAACTAATTATAAAAACAATTATACAACAACGAATGCCGATTTACTCGAATAAAAAAAAACACTTTCATCAATCAAACTTGTTTAATACGTGATGATAGCATTACCAGATATGAGTTATGATAAATCATGAACACATTTACGTAATATCTTACTGCTATAGAAAAAGTTTTTTTGTTAATTTCTCCTAACAGAAAATAACCCAACAAAGTCATATTCGCTACCTCGTAGGGCGCAGTCATCATCACGACGTAGTACATTGCACAGGATTTGACTGAAAAAGGGGGAGGGGGGGGGGGTATTTGGAACTAAGGTAGCCAAAGGCAAATTCCGATTCAATAGCGAGATTGTAATCATTCCCCTGGCCGATTAAAGGAGGGTGGAGAAGTATCGTTGGTGCAATGTAAAAATAAAAATCACCTTTATAGCTGGCGCTATTCTGGTAAGACGATCTGGAATGATCAAATTTGAAGTAAGTTTTTTAAATAAATCTTTTAATTATTTACTCTTGTTGGGTGCAGTTGTATAGAACATGAGCGTTTAATGGGGTTGGGGGGGGTCGATTTAATATATATATATATATATATATTCTTGCGATCAATGCGCTTGCACACTGCTGCTGCCCCCCTTCCTTAGAAACTGGTCTACTATAGAAGCGTCAATATGCCATTTTTTTTCACGAAAATTGATTTAATACACACATCTTTGTTAAATGCCTCGTTACAAATTATTTCATTCACCTGTTGTTAAGTAGGAAAACCAATAATGTTTATACTACCTAAATAAACTAGAAACGGTGCTCATAATACCTATTACCTAGCACCAATATGCAATTCACATACTGACTATTGAAATACATTTATATGTAACATGAATGAAATAATTTGTAAAATGTCACTAAGCAAAGATGTTTGCATTAAATTTGATTTGAGTTGAAAATTAGCATGATTGGACAGTAAATGGACAGTTTTACAAACATCTCAAATCTATGGATGTTTGTTTGCTAGGGACCTTGTGACGAGCTATTCCATTAATCTGCGGGAAGTGCAGGATTGAACCATAAAGGGACCTAACATGTCTCCTAAAAGGTTCAATCTGGCACCCTTTCAAAGGGTGCAGGATTGCACCTTAAAAAGGGTGCAGGATTTAACCCCTGAAGGTGCTGCTATTGTTGCATCGGTTTTAACCCCTAAAGGTGCACCATTTTTTCTTTATTAGTGTGTATTAAAGTGTGCGTGCATGTTTCCTCCATGCACTCGAGTAACCAGAACACGAATACACCATAGAGATCTATATAATAAACATTATTATTATAAAGACGATTTGCCGGTCCCTTAAATGCAAAACCCAAGTTCATAGGATATCGCGAATTTTAGAGCTAAAACTATTTGTTTTTCGCCATGTTAGATACAGTGTAATAGATAGATAACTGAGCTGAATAACTCTCTGTATAAAATTGTTGTCATAAAAACTTGTTAAGTGGTGAAAACAAGTTGTCACTCAAATGCTACAGTATGTGAAATCCGCGACGGTGTGTTTCAACCAAAGAGATACCAGCATCTCTTGTTTCAACCGATTCTTCGCCATGAAAACAGACTTAAACGAAATACGCCCTCTTTTGTCCATAATTTAAAGATAAAGGTGAGTTCTGGTTTTTTTAAAAAGAAACTGAATTCCCACATAATCAAACGAAACTTACACTGAATATTCAAGACTATAAATAAATGTCATTTGCCGAACAATTTTGGTAGAAAATGTATACTGGCTGAGTAGTGAGCATAGACACATCAGGAAATCAAGGTTAGTAGCCCCAACACCATTTGTGTAGTACATACATCTTTCTGTGTACAGTGCTTGCTACTATACCAAGACTGGACCAAATTTATTATGATTTTGATGACTCCGGAACTTTGCAGTACACACCAATACTTACATGCTACATGATCGTGTTTTTTTCTGATCCATTCCACAACTTTTCTTTCACAATGCAATCACATGACCAGAACTCACAAAGACATCTCTATGCCATTGTCTCTCGGAGGTGTTAGGTTATGGGTGATAGTATTGTCTCCTGATAAGTATAATACTTACCAGGCTTTTTGTATAATTCGGAGCACACATAAAGCAATACATGGGATCGTTCCGCGGCTTCTTTAGCATGCACCAGAGAGGTGTTTTCAAGCTTTGATGTTTAGCATTAGAAATTTCTCCTGAAAAGCATTTTAGCATACGTAGTTTTACGTACTTCTTTATAATAACACAATAATCCATTATCAAGACAATTTGCTCTCTAAGACTTTAAAAGAACATTCTCCCCCTACCAAACAAAAGAAATAAAATTAAAAGGAATTTGATGGAAAGAAATATCGAGTGTTGAAGGAAGCTACAGGAAAAGGCAGATATGTAATGAGAGAGAGAGAGAGAGAGAGAGAGAGAGAGAGAGAGAGAGAGAGAAAAGGGGGAGAATGATGAAAGCTGCAGAGCTCGCTCGAGAGATTCAGATCGTAAATTACCCTTCGAGTAAATAGACTTGATAATAATAGCGGGCTAAAACAAACTCGGGTCTCTTTTATGTCTGCGATTTCCATAAAAAAAACATCCCAACTTTCAGTCCCAAGAACAATTTGTTGACAGAATTTCACGTGTTGACTTAGACATTGATACGCTGGCAAATTTTTAGACTCCATGAAATGCGCCGACATTCTTCAGCTATGTTATTGAATTCAAATCTTGATCCCGTCGATTTGTTTCGCGTTCTGCAAATACGACTGTTTGCAAGGAAATGGCTTTGAAATATGCAAATAAACATAATGAAATTGCTAGCTTTGAATGTTAAGGCTTTCTGGTGTGTGCAATTTCAATTTGTAAAAATATTTCGGATTGCATCCACTAAATAATGACCAGAGCGCTCTGTCAGCGGGATTTGAACCTGCCATCTACTGCTAGCCATGTTATCACTGGCATAGTCATGATGAACGTGAAAACAAATACCTCAGCTCTCCAAATTCTGACTTGATATTGTAGCTGTGATATTTTATCTTTACTGCATACTAACTAGGTCCAAGGTATAGTATGCAACCAATCAGTCCTACGTACTGGTCGTCCTATCCGCCATCCGCCCTATGCACCATTGGAAAGCATCAGGTCAAGACGAATTTAAAAGAAATACAAATGATAAACAAACGACTAAGCAAACATTCATTAAAAAAGGACAACAAAAAGAAGCATAAAAACAAAAGGGGCTTAAACAGCAATACCATGATGATTTATCTTTGCAATAATATCCTTACTTATTTGAAAAATCGGTTATTATTGGTTTCTTGGTCGAAACATTTCTCAGGGGGGGGGGCAAACTGCCCTCCCCCTTGCCCCTTCAAATACGTCAGTATTCGATAGGTAATGAAAATCCATCGCTCTGTGATGAAGTGCTTCAAAAACCATATCTTTGAAATCCAAACAATGTAGTCGCTTCGTTACAAACAAGATGATAAGACCCTTCAAACTGAAATACTTTATGATACTAAAACTTGCCCCTTAAGATTGAAAACAAATATAAATCGTCAAATTATACGATCAGGAAGACTCCGACATCACAATAGCAAGCAACGATGAAGACAGACTGTGGCTTTTATGTTATCAGTATTTTGGTTAGTATGACGCGCGTGCCATACACGAAGTTATGATTTTCTTTATGAGGCTCGCTTCCGCTAATATAATGTTTTTTGAGCGAATAAAAACTACACAATAAAAGCTACATAGGTAGCATCGCAGTGTAAACAAAGAAAAAGAGGGTGACAGGATTTACAAGAGAAATATGATTGAAGGAGGGGAACAATGAAATTGAAAAGTCAGCTTTAACTAAACTTCACCAGCCAGAAAATTATTGTAGGCATATATATGTATAACATATATCGGGAACCTTGCACAATCACACAATAGAAACCAGTCTATTGAATCAGCCCTTCAGTCCGTTGCACACGAGACCTGATTCATCTGACGTACGTAGGACTGCGTCAGTAACTGGTGTGTCATTTCTCGCGTCGTTTGAGAATGATATTGTTTAAAAAGCGAATGCAAAACGAGCAATGCTTGTATTAATTAACGTTTAGGCTTATTGACGTCACAGGCCCGCTTAGCACAGGCAATAGCGCAATCTAAATGACGCCTCATGTGCAACGGGCGTTTTCCATATTATAACAGTTAATATTTAATTTAGCTGCAGAATCTGGAACTCTCCCTCTGTGGCTGAGGTCATAGCAAAAGTAATAAAAGTTAGTAACAGGTTGTATGTAGACTTCATCTCATTATTAGCATGATTAATGAGCGAACGGATGAGATAATGGCGCAAGGCCGGTAATAGCGCAATGGAAATGACGCCTTGAACACAACGGGCATTTATTAGAGAAGATAAGAAAGTGTGAACACACCCCTATGGCTGAGGACAAACATGACAAAGCCCAAGTTATGATGGTTAATGAAAGGTTGTATAAACTTCAACTCATTAAAAGACTTTGATGATGAGCGAGGGGATGAGATAATGTCAACTCGCTTTTCGTAAATCGTCCCTGTCCTCTTGAAGACTGGGATCTCCTTGCCTATCTCTACCGTAAAGAGCGCACCAGAGTGGCGCCGCATTTGATTTTCGTCGTTGCCGTACCCCCACTAATAGACGGGGGAACCTACTGATCAAAAGGAAAGGGGAGGAGGGCATGGGGGTCTGTATTTTTTTAAGGGGGGGGGGTACGTCGAGGGATAACATATTTGGTACATTATAGGGGGAACACATTTAAATCATCACCATTAATAGCGGAAACAGACTTTTCTCGAGCAGCCTTTCTGGGCGCAATGTGGCAAAAAGGGCTCACTTAGTTTTTAATTAGTATTGCATGTTTTAACTAGATCTTTGATTTCTTAAACTGTAGTTTGTAGTACTATTTATATACCTTGATGAAACACGTTTATTGTGAGTCTGACTTTCTCTACTTTTTTTCACCATGTATGGTAAGAATAGAATAAAGAGGCAGGAGAGGGGGGGGGGGAGGAATTTCAGACAAGGACGTCTGTTTTCGTTTTTCTTTAAAAAAACTTTTTGTTGTAAAAAGAAAAATGGAAGGAAACACCGCATAATAACAGAGATCCAACTGCTCCTATCCACCATCGACAGCTCTGCATGCTGATGTTTTGGAAACAGCACCCCCCCCCCCTTTCCCCCTCAAACCGGCTTCCAACATCATGATCTACATCAACTCCCTTTCAAACTCTCATCCGCTTTCAACCATCAACCTAACAGTCTCTTTACAACTTATCGTGCTAATACAAAACACAAACTGTCCTCC
>BEXV01000091.1:226293-237877 GCA_003118195.1 Hemicentrotus pulcherrimus | reverse complement strand
AAAAAATTACCTGATAAGCACAAGAGAAAATGAAGACAAAACTAAAAGTTTCATATTCTCCAGTTGCTAGAATACTGTTAAGAAAAAATTGTCAGGTATTAGATATGTGGATTATATCTCAGAATTTTGTGGTGCATTTAGAGTTTATTTTTTAATTTAAATAATTTAAAACATAATTCAAACATTATTATTTTCACTATCATGACCACCATCATCATCATTATTATTATTATTATAACATGTATTATTATCATTATTTTTTATTACTTTTACTAATAATATAGTAGTAGTATTATTGTTACTGGAAGCAGTAGTAGTAGTAGTAGCAGCAGCAGTAGCAGTAGTAGTAGTAGCAGCAGTAGCAGCAGCAGCATCTAGCAGTGACAGTAGTAGTAGCCAGGTAATAGTAGTAGAAGCAGAACTTATAGCAGCATGTGTTAGTCATATCCCAAACGGAACTCCAACACATCAGATCATTCATGCTCTTCGTTGAGACACCCTTTTGATCTACAACTTGAAATGTATTTTCTCTCTGCTTTCTCAAGTCTCAAATTTACCGACCTTGTCTCCTCGGCTTGTTTTAATGGCGTAGTCTGTACTTATACCTTGGGAGGATGAGGCTGCAAGGCCCTCCGAAAACAAAAGGCGATTTGTAATTATACAGATAAAAATAATTAAAAAACATAAATTTGTTACATAAAATACTAAAAAGCAACAGACTATTGACATTCTAATTACTGTTAAGAAATGTAATTACTGTTATTGCTCTTGCGTTCTTGTTCGTACATTGTTTTCTCTCTGTTTTATGTTAAAGGGGCACGTTCCCGCCAGTATAGTTATCGGAACATGCCATCTGCGTAAGAGCCGTATTCTGTTGGTGTTAATAGGCAGCTAGAGCACCGTCCGCCAGCGCGTATACGTATTTTTAACGCCCTCTGAAATACGGGTAACATGCCTCTTTAAGGAGGGTACTGCGCTAGGCGAGCGTCTTTCCCAGCGAAAATGCTTCTTTGACATTCGGAGATGAAATACTACCGTATCGTGTTTACACAGAAAGCATTTAGTGCTTTCAATGGAAGGTCAAAGGTCAAGCAAATTTCAGCACTCATTGGACCATAAATTATCCCACTTTATTCAGTCGAATCACAGCCGGTCGACGAGACATGAAGCAACGTAGACCTACTGAACTTCATCTCCTGCTGCGTTTACTCACACAATATTATTCCCTCTAGACCTATATTATAGCCGTTTTTAAAAATCTTTTTCAGTTTTATTAAATTAAAAGTAGCATTTATTTTCCACTGTAACCTTTTTTTTTTCTTCATGTTAAAAAAATATTCAAGTAATGCAAGTAATGCATTATAATATAAATAATATCGAAGAGTATATTAACAAAAACTAAAAGGAGAAGGTGTAAAGTATGTGTCGAGTTAGCCAGGTATGACAAAATACAATCTTGATATAAAAAATAAAGAGAAGAATATGAGAAGAAAGAGAAAGTGCGCGTGCGTGTGTTACCACCGCGACTTCAGAATACTAGCCAGAAATTCACCCCTTCTGAACAAACAGACAAACAACTAAACAAATACACAAACAAACATCAGGGTATGCATGCGTACGTAATTATCTTGTGCATATAGCTAGTTTGTGTGGGTGCGCGTACGTGTGTGCCTGTGTGTGTTGGCGCGGACGTAGTTTTGATAACATTTATGTAGATGATTTGTACAAATGTATTTGATTTGAGAGAAAATAATACAAAATATCTTTAAACAAAATTTTCAAAATGTGGTCGGTCCAGGCAGTGGAGTAATGACCCTTAATATAGTCGGTTTGTTTTCTTGATGTAAATTAAAGGTTTTTCACATTTTGGAACCAGACTTCACTGCAAGGGGATGCGCATACCGGTAGTTTTTGCAAATTTGCACGTGCGTGTGCATTTTTGTTAATGTGTGTGTTGGGGAAGGGGGAGAGGGAGGGGGGGGGGGTCAGAATACGAACAACCGCCCTGTTTCATGAAACTTATCAATAACAAATACTGAATTTCTATGACAACTTTGCTTTTAGCCAGGAATTCAGTAGCTTATAAAACAGCTATTGCAGCTTGTTATTGAAAACAAGTTTTTATGAAACAGGGTCCATGAGGTGTTTTAGGACATGGTCATCAGAAACTATACTGACACTGTGTTCTTATTCTTAGTTTTTAGATGCCAACTTGCAAGGAAAACGGTTGTGTACTTTATAGGTTTTTTGTGTGATTTAATTAGAAAAAGCAAAACAACATTCAGGACCGTGACCAACGCTGTGTGTTGTATTTTACTTGCAGGTGATCCTAAATTCGATGCACCGCTACCAGCCTCGAATCCACATCGTCAAAAACGTGACCATTACCGACATCGGAGACGACCACCGTGAGGATAACGACCAGCGCCACGATGTCGCTGGTGATGACATGGATGAAGTGATGAATGCTTGTCGGTCGAGACCACAGCACGTCCGCACATTTGTATTTTCTGAGACCTCATTCACAGCTGTCACGGCCTATCAAAATCAGTTGGTGAGTCTAATAATGATAGTAATAATAACAATAACAAGAAGAACAATTGTTTTTTAAACTTTAAACATTATACACTAAAACGTACAACAGCGCTAATGTATAGAGAAAGACGCACCATGACTAGCTTTGTGGAAAAGATGAGTCTTCAGGATTTTTCTTTTATGTTGACAGGTTTTCTTTAGTTCGAATTGAGTATGGTATATTATTCCAACATGTAGAAGCAGTTACATTAAATCGTTTATCGGCATTGAACCGTTGATATGGGGTCTTTTGCGGAACAGATTAAGTGTGAATAGTACGCTATTGGGTTGGTAAGCTTCATATCAGTAAGGTAAGAAAGGGCAGTATTGTTGATTAACTTGAAAACATAGAGGCAGGGTCTGAAGTGTACACGTTGAGATTAAAGGAAGCCAATGGAGTTCTTCAATTCTAGGGGATGCATGTACTCTATATCTAGCCCCCCCCAATTATCTTTAAGTAAATGAATATTAAATATAGATACAAAATTGTGAAACAGTTTCTACTAAAAGCCTAGTATCATCATAGTGCCTACAAATTTATAATACACATGTGGCCTTTCTTCCATCACGTGGTTGTGTTTGGAATTTGAATGCAACATAAAAAGTACAAACATCCTTATAATATCAGGCATGCTGGTTTATTGTCTGTAATGTCTTCACATGATTGATTTAATAGCCAAAGGAATATCACAATGGAAATGACGTTTGTACTATATCCACCCCTTCGGAAGTATTACTACTAGTTTGTACTGGCTGCATGTAGGGCAATGCCAAAATGGTCCACTACCAGGGGGGTGTTTCATAAAGCTGTTCGTAAACTAACTCATGACTTTACGAACGACTTGTATATGAAAAGCCAAAGGGGATGCTCAATCATTGATTATTATTCATTATAAAAGTTGAACAGTGCAGATGTAGATTAACATTCTTATTATAACAACCATTTTTAATGCAAAGTATATTTTTTGCCATAATTTAATTGAGGTTATTGGAAATATCAGGAAAAACTTTGTGCATCCTCTCTGGCTCTTCATATTCAAGTCGTTCGTGGTAACTTCACGAACTCTTTATGAAACACCCCTGGAATACTAAATATATGTACGACAGAATTACGTGCGAATACAGACCCTGAGGGTAGGTGAATTCGTTGGGAGTGGTGAAGTCGTACATGGGGTGAGCGCGCGCGCACACACACACACACACACACACTCAAAGATTAAATATATTCAAAACGACCATAATCTGGTCTAGTACCGATTATCTCCAGGAGACTTTTACTTTAAATCTAAATATCGTGTTACGTTCTTAAAATGTAGTGGCATCAACACACAAGTAAATAATGCAGGGCGTATGGAAGTTTTTCGATCAGAGATTTTCGATCAGAGCTGGCATCGGTGGGTTTGAAAGTCATTAATAAAAACAACAAGATAACCATATCACGTTAAATGTAGGTTTTCCGGACCTTTATATAATTATATAGTTTTGAATTCTTCCTCCATAAGTGTGTAGAAAACTGATCGCACAGTAAACAAATAGTTACATTTAACTGTTTCATCTAGATAACATTATCATTTTGTCATTTTTATTTTCTTTGTAATCAGATTACTAGATTGAAAATTGACAGCAATCCGTTTGCCAAAGGATTCCGAGATTCTTCTAGGCTTTCCGAATTTGAAAGGTAAGGATGGGTTAGCGTTGATAATGAATGCCCCTAGTACGTTAAACATATCATTGTAACAACGTTCATGAAATAATCGTGAGGCTTAAATTTTGTTTAGTAGTTAAGTGAATCGGTAATATTGTTGAAGGTTGATGAAAAAAAAAAATCCGTATTTTTGTATGAAATGTTACTTACATGTATTATATTCCTTCTACTGTACTAACCCTCTAACATGCAAAACATCCTGAAAAAATTCTTTGAAGGCGTCATAGTGAAACACCCTCTAACAGTAAATTGTCCCAACCATGCAACCATTTTTGAATTTTAAGACAGGCTTTTAAAAACCTTTCAACACTTAAATGTCTGGAATGGTATATAGAGCCAATTCAGTGCTTTGTGACAATTTACATTCACCTGAAATATAATTAAATTGTAATGATATAATTGGGAGAATTAAATTTGTAACATTATTAATGGTCTGTTTTCACTCAAACTTTCAGATTATCTTTAATTGTACATTGACACCATTTTCTCATCTGAACAATTTTACCAAGTCCCTTTGAAGGAAATAAATGTTAAATAGCAATCCATCTGGCTTTCTTGATTTCCCTTTCATTTATGTATATATCCACGTTCATGGATACCTTTCAAAGTTACTACCGGGAGAGTCAACAGAAAAAAATTTAACTTTAAACATTTATTTGTTTAAATATGGAAGAGATGTGAGGAAAAGAATTATCAACAATATACAGTCTTGGAAGCCCGTCTTTAAACTTTTAAAAGATATTTACATGACTTAGTTAGCCCTTTCTACTATCAAGGGAGTAAGTTTTCCAGATATGTAGAATGTGTCTTAATTGTGAGTTTACAGGATATTTTTTCTTGTCTGTTATTTACTTTAAAAGAGAGTGACATCGATAAAATGAAATATGATGAGAACAAAAATCTAAAAAGTGGGAAACGCTCATTGTACTCTTTACAGCTCATTTTATGTATGTCATTACCAACGAAGAAAAAAAAGCCAGTCAGTCACTCAATAGTGTCTGACAGTGAAGTCTAGCAAGTAAACAAGTTTCCTTGGATAATTTGAAAATTAGTACACTGCTAACGTTTAAATTTTACAGATATGACATAGCCTACATGACATATTCATAATTCCTGCAAATTTCTACATGATTTGATGGGGGCTGCAAAAGGGACATATTATCTTTAAGGAAGATTTTTCAGAGGGAAAAGAGGGATGCCGAGAAACCATTGGGAGGATTTTAAAGACATGGAGTGGAATGACGCTGCAGGAGTTTAGTATGATGGCAGAGTTGTGTGAAAAATATTGTAATCGCTCTTCAAGCTTGGAAAGATACCGGGATAGATAGGAAAAGGGGACTGGAAATCGACTTGCTGATTTGTGTTTAATCGCCTAAAACTTCAAAACGTCATATTAAAAAAAAAAAAAATACTTTTCGGAGTTTTCTCAAACCGTCATATTCTACTTACACTCTCATTCTCAACTGGACATAATATGCTCCTTCTGAAACCAACTTCATATCAGGGTGTACATCCCCGTTATGCAACACACACTGCAGATGCCAGAGGATACATCAAGATATGTCAAGTTGTTTTTTGATCTGTATGTGGTACCGTATTTTGCATACTCTTATACCTTCTGTTTGTTTGTTATTTTGTTTTCATGAATATACTCCCGTGATAGGGAAAAGGTGGACATATTGATGAAAGGCCATACCTACGCCCGCAATCCAACAAGTTCACCACGAGAGGTCGTACTCGGCTCGTTGATGACCGGAGGTGATCCGCAGCCTTTCCCATTCTCATTAGGAGCATTGAGAGAGGATTCCCCGTTCAATCTCCCTGTCCATTTAGGCTCTCCAGCGCACCCTCACCTCTCCTTTGCCTTGCAGAGACAGCAGATTCAGAGTAAGCACCTTATTCGACTTTCTAGTTTCAAACTGCCCGTCTCGCGAAAGAGAAAATCATACACTGCAATTATAGACTGTCACTTAACAAGTTGTGTGCCTACTGGTGTAACAGAATTCACATTACATTTTGTCGCAATAATAAATAAAGGTTTCTAATATTTATGGAATGAAGTTCAGTCATCAGCTTTGATATTAGGGACTTTTAGATTTGCGTGGACTGATACGTGTGACGTCCATTCAAGGCAGTGCATTAAAAGGACGTCGACCGTAGCAATCCACATTGTCTTCGTGCAAATCTAAAAGTCCCTAATGAAGACGATGCGTGATGTTTGTTAGGTTTATTATCTCTGATCGAAAAACTTCCATACGCCCTGCATTATTTACTTGTGTGTTGATGCCACTACATTTTAAGAACGTAACACGATATTTAGATTTAAAATCTTTTACATAAATGCGTTTTCTTTCAAAACAAACTTGCAGTCCGATAGCATATAAACTTATATGTATATGCCACGCCATAGTTCGGGACCGGATTTAAACGTACAATGCTATTTTTAGTTTCGATCATAATTTTTATGGTACAGTTAGGAGGATAATCTTAAATAAGATTTTTTTCTTCTTTCCCATTAGGAAAAACTACAAATTCTGGTTATGGTGATCACCTCTTCCCGCCTTCAGCAATGTATTATGACCCCTTCCGCGAACATCTTCCGCTTCCGGGTGAGAGGTCGAGTGTTCCTCAGGTTATCCGTCATAGTGCCAGTCGGGATGAAGATGTCGTCCCTCACGCTTTATTTCAACCAACGGTAATTGATAGTGGTAAAGATAGTGAGTGGAATCTAGGTGACACTTCGCACGTCCAGAAGTTTGTTCCTCACATGCCCCAACAGTTTCACAAACTTCTTCCCAGAGGTCCGTTTGCGGCTGCCATAGACATGATGGAGTACCGACGCATAGTACGACATCCTGTCATCTGATTTTTTAAACCAAACTCGACACAGGGGTTAATCTATTATTCGTCTCAGCCCATGTTATGGCTCAAGACAGTACATTCTGGATAACCATCAACATGGTCACAAAGGGTCAGTCATGACTTACAGGACAACGACGACGAGAACGCATGGTCGGCTTGACCATGAAGAGTAGTAAGAGTATTCACAAGGCCTCTCTGTATTTCCGCTTGAGGACCAGTCGATTTGTTGCCCGAGGGCCGGTCAATCAGCAAATGTAAAGAGAGAAAAAATCCGCGAAGAAAAAGGGAATGATATAGAAAAAAACCGTTATGATAAAAAGGAAATATGGTAGACTCTCTCAACACACTCACCGCCACCAACTATTCCAGAGCTCGTTAAAGACTACCAAAGACAACCCGTCTATATGTTCAGCTCCTTACCTTGGCACTGAGTTAATCGATAATTGTATTAAGTTCGTAATTGATACATTTCCAAGTTTCATGCATTTTGTGAAACCCGAATGATTATGAATAAAGTATGAAAAACAATGGTCAGTTGCTGTTTTACCACCCTAATATTGGCAAGGGTGTAGGCCCACTTATTAGGACGGAACCCTGTACAATGTGCTCCATAGTCCGGCGATTTTTCCATGCCACCTTCACATAATACCACACTTTCAGTGCTAAATGGTATTATCGATTCACACTTAGGTAGCGACCGTTCAAAAATATTAAAGAATAACATAGGAGTGGATGCCACGCGCCTATTTCTTTACTAAAAATGTCAAAAAATTGAAAAAATATAAATAAAATCATAATTTTCCATTTTTGGTCGAATATGTTTTATCTGAGAAAGATCTTTCAATTGATTTAATTTTCATTTTCATATCATGAGTTTGAAGTAATAAAACGGTTTAATAAACACTTGAAAGTTAGATACTACAAACACATAACGCAACGAAAATTAAAAGTATCACTTACTCATAATAGGGGTTATTTTAAGTAGCATGAAAAAAAGGATGCCAAAACACTTTTCTTGATTAAACATATAATATATGTTTTCATGCCGCACAAATAAAAGAAATGATCAGATACTATAATGAATAGGTCATGTTATGCTAGTCCAAATGAGTTGATGTGTTTTTACAGGAAGCGCATTTTGATTGAGAAAAAAAAAAGATGTACATTTTAATACAGTGTACATGTATCGTATATTGTACTTCTTACAGGTATTAGCAACATTAGTCCATGGGCCAATAATCGAAAAGGCCCCACCCACTGAGAAACAATCTAAAATTGAGTATTTCTGTTTTAAAAGGACCTTTAGCTATCAGAATGTGCTTGTTTCCCCTACAGCCGGTGGTGGATGTGACATCCAGGGCTATTACCATGCTAACGGAGCAAGAATATTACAATTTCAGAAAAATTCATATATTTAAAATTTAGAAAGTTAAACACACTTTGAAAACGTGTCGATATGCATATTTAAAGCATCTCACTTGAAAAAAACTGCAACTTATTACAGGTGTCAGTCATATATGAAAAATTCCTTTTGTTATGGAACCTGTGAGGAAAAAAGGAAGATATTTGTATAAAATGAATACCTGAAACTGATAAAGATAAGTGTATTACTCATGGCGAATGTAGTATCGACAAAAAATATCGCAAGTGATATTCGTTTGTCTCGCAATGTATGGTCAACAAGACTTCGTCAGGTGATGAAATATAATGTAAGCAAGCGTGTTTTATACTCTACGGGCGCATCCGGCGGTCAAATAGTTATTCGATTAATGATTAGAACAATTACGGACAAGGCCCATTGGCCGAAGTTGGACGAAATTGTTGTTAGTATTGGATAGGTATAATAGGAAATTACAATTTGTGGACAAAAACCTATTACCCATATACGGTCTCATTGAAAAATGTTATTCAGTAATCTCTACAAGTGATTTGTTGATATTAATTGATGGCATGACGTGTATAGGTTGAACTTGACTGGAGATGATTATGATAAACTAAGGGTAAATTTACACGCTTTGTTGATTTTTCAAGCTCTGTTGGATTGATATATTCTATTAAAAAAAAGATACTTCGACGTTTTTCATGTGTCGTACAAAAGATGGACAGGCAGAGGAAGACAGGGATAATAATAAAAAGAGATTGAAGAGCTCGAGAAACTAGGACAAAGGAAGGAAGAGCGAGGGAGAGAGAGAGAGAGAGCTGGGGGAATTGATGATGATGATGGTGATGATGACGATGACTGTGATAGTAATGATGATGATGACATTGGTGAGGATGATGATGATGATGGTGATGGTGATTGATGACGATGATGATGGAGGTGGTGATGATGATTTTGATAATGATTGATGATGATTGATGATGATGATAGTGACGATGATATTGATGATGATGATGATAGTGACGATGATATTGATGATGATTGATGATAGGGATTATGATGATAATTATGTTCATCAACCTCATTCTGATGATGGTGGTGATGATGATCATTAATGACGGTAATTATGATGATGATGACTGATGGCGGTGATTATGATAGCGATTATGATGATCATGATGATTGTGACGATGTTTATGATTGATGATGGTGATAATTGATGGTGCTAATTGATGATGGTGATGGTTAAGATGGCGATGATGATGATTGATGATGGTGAGATGATGATTGATGATAGTGACGATGGGTGATGATAATAATGATTGATGATGGTGATTATGATAATGATGATATTGAGGATGATGATGGCGAGGGTAATGATGATGATTGATGATAGTGGTTATGATGATCATGTTGATAATGATGATGAATGATGATGGTGAAGATTGGTGATGATGACGATGATAAAGATGATGATGTATATGATGATAGTGATGATAACGATAATGATTGATGATGGTGATAATGACGATGATGATGATGATGATGACTATGATGATGATGATGATGATGATGATTGGTGATGGTAACGATTGATGATGATGATGATTAGGATTGATTTTGGGGATAATGATGATGATGTTAATTGATGATGATGATTATGATAATGACGATGATGATGATTATGATATTGACGATGATGATCGATGATGGTGAGGTTGATGATGTTGATGGTAATTATGATGATAATGATGTTCGTGATGATGATGGTGATGATAATGATGATGATTGATGATGGCGATTAATGATGTTGATGATGATAGTCATGGAGAGGGAAAAACAAAGGTGGGAGTCCCGTCAGAGACAGAGAAGAAGAAGAAGAGAGAGAGAGTGAGAGTGAGACGGGGTGGAAAATAGGAAATGAACTAAAGATGTGGATAAGAATATGATCAGACGGAAAGAAACAGCGGGGTAATAAGGAGAGGGAGAGGAGAGAGAGAGAGAGAGAGATAGAGGGGGACGGGGAGAGTTAACAAGCAAAGTACAAACCCATCGTCCGAACAGTGAGTGTCACTTCTAGTATTGTCGAATGTAATCAGAATACGGCCCAAATATACCAGTTCGTAGATACAATCTGAGCATGCGCGGATAAAGGTCACTTGAACAAAATTGTAAAACACACTGCTCATACTAATACATGCTCACGAAAGTTATGTAATCATTATTCATGCATGCACCTGTGATGTATTGTATTTAATACAGGGGGAAGTAATCTTTTCAAGAGGGCAAACAATGAATCACTTCCATGACTTTAGCTGTGATTATTCCAAAAGGCACAAAATTGGATGTTTAAAAGATATGTGGATATTTGGGGTCATATGACCCATGTGCTAACTACTAACTGGTCTTTTATACTGTGTCTTGACCCCCCCCCCAAAAAAAAGGAAGAAAATCGCTGGCCTTGCTTGCGACCAAAGCACATCAGAGCGCCCTCCCCCCTCCACTACTCCTAACACAGTTCGTCCATAACCGAGCATTCGAGGCCTGTTCAGCCCCCCCCCTCCACGACACACAAACTTAGAATAAAATAGACATTGATTTCGTCACGGAGACGAATTAGAGGATTTGGCGTTTTGATCGAGACATGGCACATGTAGAAACTCAATGGGGGATTTAGTCTTTAAAAAAAAAAACCTCCACTCATATAATACGCCTATATAATTATGTAAGAGCTCATTTGCTACTAGATTATTGGAACATGTATGCATCAATTTGTTGCCTTTCTGCTTTTATGGAATTATTTCCATCACACTTTGAAACAAAGAAATCTGACTATGACAGGTAAAAGTAGGCCTATACAGCAAAATATGTGCGCTTGACTAATTATACGAATTATTTCGTCAACTTAGTCAGCATCATAGCTATATATTTAAATGCAGGCGCGTAGCTAGGATCTTATTTATGCTATGGTCACATTACCCAAAAGTAGCCTGCTCGGCGGCCGACCGGCGAGTTTTTAACCAATTCTGCGCGGCGGCTGCTCGGGCATCGAGCGGCGGAAG
>BEXV01000091.1:206120-218565 GCA_003118195.1 Hemicentrotus pulcherrimus | reverse complement strand
GGGGGGGAGGGGAGGCAAGGTAATTTCGGCCCCACCCTTCTCCACACGTTGTTGGCAGGATTACCTGCAAATGATCTATTTCCCTTTCTTTTCACCTTTTTTTCGGTCCCTTTTAGCTCTCCTTTTTTCATTTTCCTTCTTTCTCTCTTTTTTTAGCGGGGCGGGGGAGGCAAGGGCATTTTGCCCCACCTCCACCCCGATCCACAACTTGTCGGAGAAATTGCAACTGATACCCCCTTCTTTCTATTTCCTTCCTTCTCTCTTATTTTTTTGATTGGGGGAGGAGGGAGGCGAGGCTCTTTCGCCCCCCGATCACTTCTTCCCCCTTTTCTTTTCTTCTTCCTCTTCCTTCTTTCCCTTTCTCTCCTCTTTCCCTTTTTTTCCTTCATCTCTCTCTCTTTCTCTTTTTTGTCCTCCTTTTTTTCCCCCTCTTTTTTTTCCTCTTTTTTTCCCTTCTTTTTTTTTCCTCCTTTTTTTTCCGTCCTTTTTTTTTCCTTCTTTTTTTTTCCTTCTTTTTTTTCTCCCTTTTTTCCCCCCTTCTTTTTTCCCTTTTTGTTCCCAGGGGGGGCCCGGCCCCCTGGATCCGCGCCTGTGCCCAAGGGGGAGGGGGTATATTTGTCTACGCCTGATACTATACCAAATAAAGAATTAACCCATGATTTGTACGCGCGATTGGCTAGCATTTTCTTTCATATAGTACTCCTTATTTGATCAACCGGCCCTCAGACCACAGATCAACCTGACATTCCGCCATAATATCGAGCTGCCCGTGGGGGTAATCTCCTCGAATTCAAAACGGCCAGTCTGCCCTCGCTTTCTCAGACTCGTCAACAGCATTAAATGATGATGCCAGGAGGTTATCAACAAGCGTGGTGGATACATTACAGTATGAAATTAATGATGGATATCTTGTAAAAGGTGTCTCAGTTTAAAAACGAAGCAATTACCTTACTCTTCTTAATCGCAATGCATAGGTTTGTTTAGTTTTCTCCGATTGAAAATGTGAAGGTGTCCCCAAAACACGCGTGTATTTTAAATATGTGAACCTTATTCATGTTTATTCAGATTTTTGTTCTCTTCATTCATACATAGGTCCTTTCTCATGTACCACCAAACCGATATGCCCAGACTCTGATATCCCAGGACTAGGTAAGTAAATGCATCAGTTTACCAGAGGGAATATGGAACAGTGTAATTAAAATGTAACAGGAATACGGGAGGGGGAAGGAATTTTGGACATGCAGAGAGAATTCTTCAATGTAAAGGGTAAGCGTGATAAAGTAAGTTCGGGGAAGAGTGAACGCGAGCCAGAGGGAATATGGGATAAACGTGTCAGAGGGGATGGATACCGGGATTACGGGATAGGAGCAATACGAGGACAGGAGGGATGCCGAATATAAATTATGGGATAGAGGGAATACAGAGACAGAAAAAATACAGGGACAGAGGGAATACAGGGACAGAGGGAATACAGGGACAGAGGGAATACGGGGACAGAGGGAATACAGGGATAGAGGGATTACAGGGACAGAGGGATTACAGGGACAGAGGAAATACAGGGGCAGAGGGAATACAGGGCAAGAGGGATTACAGGGACAGAGGAAATACAGGGACAGAGGGAATACAAGGACAGAGGGAATACAGGGAAAGAGGGAATACATGAACAGAGGAAATACAGGGCAAGAGGGATTACAGGGACAGAGGAAATACAGGGACAGAGGGAATACAAGGACAGAGGGAATACAGGGAAAGAGGGAATACATGAACAGAGGAAATACAGGGCAAGAGGGATTACAGGGACAGAGGAAATACAGGGACAGAGGGAATACAAGGACAGAGGGAATACAGGGAAAGAGGGAATACATGAACAGAGGAAATACAGGGCAAGAGGGATTACAGGGACAGAGGAAATACAGGGACAGAGGGAATACAAGGACAGAGGGAATACAGGGAAAGAGGGAATACATGGACAGAGGAAATACAGGGCAAGAGGGAATACAGGGACAGAGGGAATACAGGGACAAAGGGAATACAGGGACAGAGGGAATACGGGGACAGAGGGAATACAGGGACAGCGGGAATACAGGGACAAAGGTAATACAGGGACAGAGAGAATACCGGGACAGAGGGAATACAGGGATAGAGGCAATACAGGGACAGAAGGAATACAGGGACAGAGGGAATACAGGGACAGAGGGAATACAGGGACAAAGGGAATACAGGGACAGAGGGAATACGGGGACAGAGGGAATACAGGGACAGCGGGAATACAGGGACAAAGGTAATACAGGGACAGAGAGAATACCGGGACAGAGGGAATACAGGGATAGAGGCAATACAGGGACAGAGGGAATACAGGGACAGAGGGAATACAGGGCAAGAGGCATTACATGGACAGAGGGAATACAGGGGGATACAGGGACAGAGGAAATACAGGGACAGAGAAACTACACGGACAGAGGGAATACATGGAAAGAGGAAATACAGGGCAAGAGGGATTACAGGGAGAGAGGAAATACAGAGGAAATACAGGAACAGAAGGAATACAGGGACAGAGAAACCACAGGGGCAGAGGGACTACACGGACAGAGGAAATACAGGGACAGAGGGAATACAGGGAAAGAGGAAATACAGGGACAGAGGGAATACAGAGGAAATACAGGAACAGAAGGAATACAGGGACAGAGAAACCACAGGGGCATAGGGACTACACGGGCAGAGGAAATACAGGGAAAGAGAAAACAGGGACAGGGGAATACAGGGACAGAGGGAATACAGAGAAAAAGGAAATACGTTAACAGAGTGAATACAGAATGAATTTTGAGTATGTTGATGAATAAACAACATTTTTTTTCAGTAGACGCTATATTTTCTTTTTAGTACTCGCTCGCTGGCAAAAGTTAGAAACGGCAAGGTTATAGCAAGTTGCGTGGATACCCCATTGAACCATTTCAGTAAATATACTGTCTGAATACCGTCCTATCCTTGCAGCAAGGTACGGGAATATAATTCATATAGTACGTTTTTATCGTAAAATAATGTTTTTCTAACCACAGTAAAGTGTTTTTCCCCTTCGCTCTCTATATTTGGTCGCAAAATTGAAAACAGGATGATTCCTTCGGTTATTGAGATGCCTGAATTTTATCGTATTACACTGATGACGAAATATTAATTTAACATATCATATTATAAGAGCAACTTGACAATGCGTGAAAATCATGTATTTTACTGATTAAGATATTAAAAGATATGCTATATAATGTGCGTTATTTGGATATTTCAAGCATTTTGTTTATGTTATTACAAAAAATTGCTAGCTCAGCCGCTCATTTTTTTTTTCTTCGTAAAATGTATTTATTCCGATCTATACATAAATACACGACTATCAAAAATATTAAGTATGCTTATTACTCATTAACGCATTAACAATATGAAACTAAATATTTCGATAAATTACTTTTTGATCAAATGAAATACTTTGTGAATAAATCGTTTTCCTAAAGGTTTTTGACATAATGATACCACCATATATTTCCTGTACAGTTGGACAGAGAAAACTAAATTTGAGCGAAACGACAACAGCCTACGCAGAGGAACACATTTTCGGATCCTCTGCGAGAAAAGTTCGGACCGCTGTGAATCGAGCCAATGAGATTCTTCTTAAGAAACTCGTCGATCCTAAGACTGGAAACATTACTCACGTTGATTGGCTCTTCGATCAAGTCCTTGATCCGGAAGCAATGAATATAAGCAATTATTGGTATCTTCCGGGTGGACATTGGAAACCACAAATTTGTTTACCGAGATGGAAGGTAAATATTGCTTCGAATTTCTTGAGTGACTGGTGTCTTCTAAAAAAAAACTGACGACAAATTTGTCGATTTAAAAACTTTACCCCATCATCTTTTTTTATTAACATTTTCATTCCGGTTCAATGACAGTTTATATCTCTTCCTCTTCTTACGCTCTCTCGCATGATACACTTTAATTCTAAATATACATGTATAATAGAAAAATTGGGATCTACAGATATCGTTCACCTCATTTAGAATATACAAATTAAACCTAGAGTAAAAAGGTGTCATTTAATTATGTTTTAACGCTGCTCATAACTACCTACTCTAATTACATATTAAGTTTCAGTCGTTAACAAAATGTTCCCATCGACTATTTTAGTTGCATGACACATTACCGAACTGAATAAGATCCTTTAAAAACGTTCGATCAAAAGTATTGGCCCTTTTCTCACGTGAATGTTTTACATTCTCCTTTGTCCGTTTAGGTTGCTATTTTGATACCATTTCGAGATCGCTTCCATCATCTTCCAATTATTCTACAAAACCTAATACCGATGCTTCAGAAGCAGCTACTCGAATTCAGCTTCTTTGTTGTTGAGCAGGTCTGTATTCATCCTTTATTTTATTTCACGCTATGGTATTAAAAGGGACGTCGATCTTTAAAGGAGAGGGGATGTGCTTTTGCAATTACCGAGAAGTGATTTTGGAATTACATAAAATAAGGGGCACTATGGTTTGTTGATGAAGGATCTCGACTCATATACTGGATTAGACCCTTGGGCAAGGTGTTTTACTCAATTTTGTCCTTCTCTATCCAGGTGTATCAAATGGCTAGCAATGCTGGGGTATCGATAAATGTAGGGCCTTCTGGACAGTTTTTATGCTGATGAGACTTTCCTATGTAAATAAGATTACTGCCTTTATTATTGTTTTTATCATCATTATCATTATTTTTATTATTTTCATAGTTATAAGTATCTTTATCAGTATTATATATATTAGTAGTAATATTACAAGTAGGAGTAATAATAGTATTAGTATTAGTAGTACAATTAATATTTGTATTTAATTATTATTATTATTATTGTTATTATTATGATGGTTATTTGCATGATTATTATTATAATCATTGATGTTGTTACCATTATTTTCGTTATCATCATTATTATTATAACTATTCTTATTAGGTGTGCTGCACATCACTATTTGATTTCGCCAGAATCTATAGACATTGTTCTTTATTCTTACCTAAGTGAAAATTCGGCAGTCACTTCAATAAAACCACACTCCGGAGGTCGATTTTTTTTTTTCGATCTCGATTTTCCGTCGTGTTTGCCGGAGTTGCTTTGCCTTTCCATGTTTAATTATATTCGTTGCAAAATTCAGATGATTCATGTTTGGTTTCATATCCAAAGACTAGGTATCCCAACCACTTGTGTCCTTGTGTCATTGCCACGACGAACAGGAGTGGATATACATGAAGACTGTCGCCTTGCAAGATTCTTCTCTTCTCTTCCATTGCTTTCCAGCACAGTTTTCCATCTTGTCAGAGTTTTGCTGAGGGACCTTCTGATTTTGTACTCCCATTATTTCCATAGACTTGGAGTTCAGGAGTGTGGAACCGTGTCATATCAATCATCAATGTCAATGTCAAGGTCAATCTTTCCCACAGTCAAGTTGATTTCCTTTACTTGCTGCCTTTCATCACTTCTATGTCGATGCATGTAATTGATGCTTTGTACTCTGCTTTCTGCTTCCCTCTTGCACATTCTTTCTGGTAATTGCCAATGGTCATAAGAGTTTGAGTATGTCTTGGTCGTCAAGAAATTTGCTTATCTCATCCGTAATTTTTCCGATCCACATTTTCCAGGGAAAAACCCGTTCTTTCTTTTTGTAATTTATTCTGGTGGGTTTCTGCTCCAAAAAATCGCCTTCATTTGTATCATCAGCCTCTCGTGGAAAACTTTGAATTATTTGATCCATATTGCCTGCTTTGCATCTGGACCAGCAGGCTTCTACGTGTCATCTTCTGAATGAACATTTCTAGCTGATTCTTGTTGATTTTAAGTCATCTTGGGGAAGCACAATGGCACATTCCTGTTTTTTTTTTTTAACCATTGAGCTTCTCGATTGTGGTATTGTTGTGATCTCCATATGCTGCTCCGGAAGGCAATTATAACTATCGGTTCTAGCGATGGAAGTTCATATTTCCATTAATTTCATGCTAGAACCCGTTTTAATAACAAACAAGGACAATAATGTGATTCATTTGTCATACGTTATCTGTACATGTCTCTTTAATACGACTACACTGTAAAAAAAAAGTTGGGCAGATGTTACTGGGCAAAACAAAGTTGGGCAAATTTTGTCCACTTATTGGGTTATTCTCTCCCAACCATTTACTATATGAAGTTACCTCATGAAAGGTTAAAAAAAGGTTGGGTAGATGTTACTGGGCAAATCGATGTTGAACAAATGTCGTCCACTAATTGGGTTATTTCCTACCAACCATGTAGTAACCTATGAAATGATTGGGTAATGTTATTGGGCATATTAGAGTTGGGCCATTTTTTGTACAACATGCGGGTTATTTTCTCCCAACCATTTACTATATGTATTTACCCAATTACATGTTCAATATAAGTTGGGCAGATGTAACTGGGCAAATGTAAGTCGGGAAATATTATTATTCAACAATAGGGTTATTTCTCTATTAAAGGTGTCGTGGTCGAGTGGATATATCACACGACTGTGAATCACAAAGGTCTGTGGTTCGAGTCCCGCCGTGGCACTAATGTCCTATTGCATATAATATTTTATCCAACTTATTTGCCCAACTAGTGTCTAATATATGCTACACATTATGGTGAGAATTGGGTGAATTTCTGATTGGGTAAATTTTTGTTGGTTAAAAGTTGGGTATTTTCTTTTTATCTAACACTGGGTAAATCTTGCAAAATCTTAAATTTACGCAACAGTTGGTTGGACACATAATCGCCCTCATGTTGGGTAAACATTGGGCAATATTTTTTAGAGTGTATACGCTGTCGTGAAAAGATCAATTAATTTTAAACGACATGCTGTACAGACAATAGAAAATTGTGTTTAATAATGAATTAATCATTGTATAACACAATAGAGTCAGTTTTCTATCCGCTATTGTGATAACACCTGTTTTTATTCCTCAATCTCTCTCTCTCTTTTTTGCCCAGGCTAATCAGGAACTCTTCAACCGCGCAATGCTCATGAACGTCGGGTTCCTCGAATCACTTAACTTCACCGACTACGATTGCTTTATCATCCATGACGTCGACCATGTACCCGTCGATGACCGTAATTATTACGGCTGTTCCAGTATGCCCAGGCATTTTGTCTCCAGTTCTGACACCGATAGATGGAATAACACGTAAAGAAATTTTGCACTTCAGTAAATAATTTTAAAGTTGGCCAGTCGTCAGCTCTTTCAGTCTTTAAATAAACTGACAATCATACTCGAATCGCCTTTAAAAAAAAGTGAATCTGACATTATTTTGGTGACACTTGCTCCGAGATTTCTTTCGTCATTTTGAGTGAGAGTTATAGGTTGTCATCTTGTTTAGAGGTTAGGTTTATGGTTAAGCATATTAGGTGTTGGGTCCTGTGTTGAAGTTTGGAATTCAATAAGACGGTAAGATATTGATCTTGGCGCAATCACCACCAGAGCATGTGCTGTACTCCTTTCAAAAATTGACGATTCCAAAGTGTACAAAATATTATAGACCCTCACAAATACACAGTCCCTCCATATTGTCAATAATAGTCCTGAAAACTATCCTTGTAAGCGTTATTTTAACATTTGTAAGATATTATTTTTGGTATAATCGTTAAAGCGTAAGTGTTTTACTGAGGATTCGGCAGCATCAGTCGCATTTCATATTATCTAAACCGATTGCGTTAACCTATTTAAAAACAATTTCTGAATATGCTGTATAATCTCTTCACGAATTTCGTAGATTTGCCATGTCATTGCATGCGTTATTACGTACGTTAATCGAGCCTTTGAAAACAATTGGCCTATACGCCAGTGTTTAATATAGGGCCAGGGGGGGGGGGCAAGGGATGGGGCCCTGGGCCCTGGGCCCTCTAGATCCGCCACTGTACTGACCCCCGCTCTTGATTAGCCGGACAAATTAAGTGGGGTAGGGTCACAATGGGGAAGGTGCCCCAATGGGATGGAAAAGAAATAAATCATTTATTGTTGATTATGCAGTCTTTTATTTTTTACTGATCCAGGCCCCCGTATGCTGATTTCTTCGGAGCTGTCACTGGTCTTACTAAAGCCAACATCCGAAGCATCAACGGCTTCCCCAACGTTTACTGGGGTTGGGGTGGTGAGGATGATGAAATATATCGAAGGGTCATCGACGCTCGACTCGACATCACCCGCGATAAAGGACCTATCACCCATTATAACGTCATTAAACATCACCACATAAGCGCACCACAGGCAGATGACAGGTAGGCATTGTACTTGCTTTGGATGAAATCTGATTATGAATATTTCTATACATGTATAGGCCTACTCAAACTTTCCCTGCATGCTGCGTGGAGGAATGACTCATATACCACCCTTCCGTATTATAAACAGTTAATCATGAATGATTTTTTAACCCTATAATTACACAAAAGATTACCCAAGTTGGTTTTTAAAGAATATTTTAAAAACTTGCTCGGACGCAAATTGATACCAAAGCATCTGCATTTTCTTGACACTTTACTTACAGTCGAACACCATACATGAATACATATTTTATTAATTTTTGTATCATTGCCCTCTGATACCTTTTAAGTGCCCTCTGGTTTGACGTATTTCATATATTTTGGCATTATAACCCGGGACATAACACACGCATTCTAGTGTATACTAGATGCCGGCATAGTTTTATATTGAATGTGATCATGGGCATAAGCCTATATAAACATGTAATGATATATGAATATAGCTTGACAACGGAACGGATCCTTTCTCTTATGTTAAATATGGTTTTATCCAAAAAAAATTGCAACAAAATCATTTTCAACTGTTTCCGGTACTACTGAACAACATACACAAACATCACATGGGAATATCCATACTACAGACAAAATGTTTAGTAAAGTAAAACCCATTACACCTAGTACTGTGCAATTATGATGTTATAAATTATATTGATTCCATCACTAGATACAAATGCTACACAGATTTTGAAAATTGCTTCATTTAGGTACCATAGAGACATAACAAACATTAAGCATGTAGGCAAATAACTTTTTTTTAAATAGTNGCAGGCCCCCGTATGCTGATTTCTTCGGAGCTGTCACTGGTCTTACTAAAGCCAACATCCGAAGCATCAACGGCTTCCCCAACGTTTACTGGGGTTGGGGTGGTGAGGATGATGAAATATATCGAAGGGTCATCGACGCTCGACTCGACATCACCCGCGATAAAGGACCTATCACCCATTATAACGTCATTAAACATCACCACATAAGCGCACCACAGGCAGATGACAGGTAGGCATTGTACTTGCTTTGGATGAAATCTGATTATGAATATTTCTATACATGTATAGGCCTACTCAAACTTTCCCTGCATGCTGCGTGGAGGAATGACTCATATACCACCCTTCCGTATTATAAACAGTTAATCATGAATGATTTTTTAACCCTATAATTACACAAAAGATTACCCAAGTTGGTTTTTAAAGAATATTTTAAAAACTTGCTCGGACGCATATTATTACCAAAGCATCTGCATTTTCTTGACAGTTTACTTGCAGTCGAACACCATACATGAATACATATTTTATTAATTTTTGTATCATTGCCCTCTGATACCTTTTAAGTGCCCTCTGGTTTGACGTATTTCATATATTTTGGCATTATAACCCGGGACATAACACATGCATTCTAGTGTATACTAGATGCCGGCATAGTTGTATATTGAATGTGATCATGGGCATAAGCCTATATAAACATGTAATGATATATGAATATAGCTTGACAACGGAACGGATCCTTTCTCTTATGTAAATGTGGTTTATCCAAAAAAAATTGCAACAAAATCATTTTCAACTGTTTCCGGTACTACTGAACAACATACACAAACATCACATGGGAATATCCATACTACAGACAAAATGTTTAGTAAAATAAAACCCATGACACCTAGTACTGTGCAATTATGATGTTATAAATTATATTGATTCCATCACTAGATACAAATGCTACACACATTTACAAAAAATTGCTTCATTTAGGTACCGTAGAGACATAACAAACATTAAGCATGTATGCAAATAACTTTTTTAAAATAGTAAATATGCTGCGCAATAACTGGATATTATTCTTATTATTATTCATTGATATGTATTCAGAATCATACAGCAGAAAAAAAATTCCACTGAACGTTGGTGACGTACAAATCCTGTCCTGATACCGGAAATAGTTCAATAGATTCATCATGTATACCGGCGAACATTCTGTGATAAATCCATGTACATAGAAAGTGCGCAATAAAATGGTAAACTATTTCACTTGGTTTAGCTAGCCAAGATATACTAGAAAAAGCGTTACTTAAAAAACAGCGGTTTGAGTTCATTTCAGTTTGTTAATGAACTTTAATCTGTTTATGCAAAACTGGAAATTTATTAAAGGTGGTGTGCCCCTTTTGGAGGCTGAGAATATAAACTTGTGTATATCTATGGTAAACAAGATATAATACCAACTAAAAACTCCTCTTAAAAGATACGAACTGGAAATTGCCTCTGTGTGGAATTATATTGACCGTTATGAATTTTCGAAACGCGCCCCTAACTATGCATGGAAAATAATCTGATATTCAGACCCTAGCATCATGTGGTCGTACATTTTGTGCTGCGCAAAGATTCGATCAGCTTAAATTTGACCATAACAAGAACCGGGTTATTAATGTGTACAAAAGCTCATATCCTTACAGTTCATTGTATGTAATATGTTATTACCAAAGAAAACAAGGCCAGTCAGTCACTCAATAGTGTTTGACAGTGAAGTCTAGAAAGTAAACGGGTTTATTTGCATAATTTGAATACGAGGACACTGCTATTACGTTTACATTTCATAGATAGTACATACGTGACAATCCCATATTCATAATTCATGTTAAGTTCTACAGAATTCGATGTTGGCTGCGAAAAGCGATATACTACCTTTAAAATGAGATTTTACTCAAACCCAGGCCAATTACAGACAAAGCAATTATTACAGACTGTACGTTACAGGATATCAAATGGCAACAATACTGTATACCAAATTTCGTATTAAACAAGTGTATTCCTTTAGCTCGGAAATACACTACACCTATTAGTATCACCATTGCAAAAAAAAAAAGTTAAAACTTACAATTATTTCAATTTTCCTGCCGTTGTCTTATCCATACTCGGTTCGATTTTCGTTACAGGTATTCTGCCCACCATGCAGAACAAATATCAACTACATCTCGTTTGAATGAAAGTTTGACCCTGAAACCTGAATGTGAAGAGACAAATATATTATTTTTCTAGGAGGGTTACCTTATGCTTTTTGGTCTTCTGGATGCCATAACTAACTGTATGAATTGATTCTTCCACTCCAAAAACCTAGGTATAGAAACCAAAACAATATTTCGAAGATAGATATATATCATGATTTGCCGCTATTTTAATGTTGGCGGCCTTCTTGGACGCCATTTTGAAAGTAACCACTTTCCCGGTCTCAAATTTTCAGTGTGTTGTTCCTGATGTCAAGCACTTCCGAATTACAATGCAAAGCTACAATGAAATCATACCCGGTTTTGTTCTTTCCTCTGATTCTTCCTTCAGATTTTCTCTTTTGGGCACATTCAAAAGTCGAAAAAGAATGGATGGATTGTCGAACATCGTTTATCCGACCCCCGTGTACGAACTCCATACTCTCTACACCAACGTCAGCGTCGACATCAAGAGGATGAAACCACATGATCCACCGCCAGTGCCAAAGGCTGGTAATTAAGGTGAACTACCCACTAAGATATAATCATTGCTGGACTGGCGATGATATGAGGCCGCGAAAAGCCGAGGTTATCCGGGCTGGGAGTAGTCCGCAAGCCTGTTACATACACTGTACATGTATAGGCCTCCACTTGAAGCGAAGAAGGATCACCCGTCTAATGCGCGGGATACGACGGGTAAGGAGGGAAAGAAGTGTTAAATACTGGTGGCGACGAAAGAGAAAAGACGGGAGAGGATGAAGGCAAAAAGCTGGGCGGAGACGAAAGAGACAAGACTGGAAGGAATGAATCTTTTAAATTTTAATCGAGAAAATAGCCCAATAATAGGTCTCACTGAAATCTGGTTGCACCAGACTCTCATCTTGGTAACATTGATCTGCTCACCAACAATCAACAAGATAGAACAACATATGGGGTAGGTATTTACCGACCAGACTCGAATACGCTAGTGCTCTTCTAGGGTGAAGGTTCCGCACAAATACAAAAAGATTCGTTAATTGCTATATACTTTTTTTTTAATAAATGAGTTTTTAATTGTTCCACTATTATGTCTTTGTTCATCAACTATACTGTCACCTTTTCCTTTGTGAAAAGGGGAAATGTGACCCCCCCCCCCCCCCCCCCC
>BEXV01000091.1:43314-61508 GCA_003118195.1 Hemicentrotus pulcherrimus | reverse complement strand
CAGTCGCCATTTTACAAGCGCACACTTGCTCATCCAACCACATTAACTTCTGCATCCTACCGGGTAGGCCTACCCATAAGACTTGGCCCAAGCACTGTGTTTCACTGAATCAGTACAACAGTACAATAGCCCTATTTTGGCGTGAGGGATGTGAGAGCCTCTAGCCCCCTAATATAATATCTGGATCCCAAGTATTGCGTCCAAATAAACTATATTATTATGGCAAAAATGTTATTTAGTCAACAAAGTACAATCTGATCATGTATATAATATACTGTACGTAATAACGACATATTTGTTTCATTATATTAGTATAAACACATTTGTGGTTTGCACTTAAATTAATCTGTGATGAAGATATCAAGCTTGAAAAGGGAAGGTTTTCGAGAACAGAACAAGCAATAATACTTCAATGAAGTCTAAGAACATGATTGTTTTTATTTCTTATAAACTTTCCTGAATATTAAACACAAATGGTAACTATTGATTTTTATCTTACAGCTCAGATTTATGTTAAAAAATCAAATTAATTCAAAAATTGATGTATACTTTTTGCATTTCTAATGCAGCTTTTCCTTGAAGAACAAATGTTAAGTAATTAAACTTATGTTCAATATACAATAGCATTGATAGTGTTCTGAAGAGTGCATTCTAAAATAAAATAAAACACCCGTCTTGAAATATCTGAAATAGCAGTTATGCATTTTGCAATACCACAACTCTAGAAAAAATAAATGTTGGAAAATCATTGAAGTATTTTCTTTTTTTTAATATTTTACAGCAAATTGTTGGAAGTACTTTTTTTCTCAGTTGAATATCAGATTCCAATATTTGAATATATGGAACCACTTGGATCAGTATGAAGAATAGAAACTGCTGTTTCAAGACTCAAAGACATGTGAACTAATACATAATAATGAATATACATGTACATTCCAATGATGGCAAAGTAATTCCAACTTAAGTCCTTAATTTAAACAGACCTGCTATATACATTCCGTGTTTAAAAAAAAAAAGAGGTTGTTTTATTTCATTGGCATAGCATATCAACAATCAAGATGACTACCGTAATTCATTCACTATTAGAGAGTATAGACATGCAGTAACATGAAATACTCAACCATTTTCATAATTAAGAGAAATTACTTGACTACAGACAAACTGTATTGTAAAGTACATGCAGAAGATAAAACCACTGCAAGATGAAATAGTTCACTGCACAATAGTACCGGGTAAGTAAAATGTTTTGTATAATAAAAACAAATTTAAACAAGGACTTGGAAGAAATGAAAAGGAAATGCTTTACAAGTAATGTTAAGCAGAGTTGTCTAAGGAATAACTTTAAAGGGATAGTTGAGTTCTGTTGCAGAGGGCGCTACACAAAATATTTTTTTGTGAGATAATGAAAAACTGAGTGTCAACTTTGAAAGAACATAATATTTAAATGACAAAATCATCTTTGTTTGATCAAAATCGGTTCAGAGACGGCTGAAATATAACGATTTCAAATAATTGTGTACCACCACAAATATTAGATATTTTGACAAATTTGAAGAAAAAAAACGTTGAAAAAACAAAATACGCCTTTTACGTTGTATTTCAGCCAATGCCGATGTTGGCTTTTTTTGTTGGCATTTTCGTGTTGCTTATATTACCCACAATTAGCCAGCTCATGTATTGTTATTTTTCATTAAATAACTAGTTAATGGTCACCATGTTTTTTGAAAGTGGGGCTGAATCAGTATGATCGTATCAGCTAAATTTCACACATTTTGGGGTCTAAAATTACCTTCATAGCAATTTTAGGTTTTAAAGGGCACTATAAATGTCATAGATAAGAAAAAGAGCAATAACCATGCACTTTGAAGACATTTTGGGTTCTGAAAACAGAACTCAACTATCCCTTTAATTCTAGCTTCTCTTTGCTTATGACAATGCTTTCAATGCATAGTCTAAGGAATTACTTTAATTCATTTAAGGAATTAGTCTACTGAATTCTAGTTTCTCTTTGCTTATGACAATGCTTTATGCATAATTCATACCATGACAATTTTTAGGCATCCCCTACACATCTGAAATAAGTAATTGTTAGTAGCAAGAGAGAGAGAGAGACCCAATGCTAGACTTCATTCAAATTTTAAATTGTCAGATTTGTATCATCTCTACAAAGACCTGGGCCCTGTTGCATAAAACTTACCATTGATGGTAACTTTGCCATCAATGGTAACTTCCATGGAAACCTTGATTTTGATTGGCTGTTGAGCCCTGTTATCATGGTAGTTGCCATTGATGGCAAAGTTACCATCAATGGTAAGTTTTATGCAACGGGGCCCAGGACTGATTACCGGTAGCCAAACCCCATTTTTCAAATATCATATGGACAGAGTATTTACCATCCTAGACTGGTTGTTTTTCACATATGCATGGAGCAACAATTTTTCACATACATTCAAAGAAGTCAATTTTGATCAGTACTGGTACTTCATTTTAACATTTTTGGTAGTTCCATTAATTCAAGATTTGGTTTGTTGTCCTGCAATCTTGGTACATGTTGCTATAACTTGCATAATGATGTTCTAAAGAGATTCCATTGCTTATTTTAAACCAATTTAAACACAAGATAGTTGATCACAAAATTGTGTCAAATATATTCAAATTCCTGTCAAATGCTACTTCGACAAAGCGGCTCCAAGATTCTAAGAACACTCGGACATGCCATTTCAAGCATGAAAATCAATTTTGCTCGTATTTTGTTGTAGTTCGTGACAGCTCATTTTTTAAATGCATGAAGTTTTTGAAAATGAGAGATTCATGGATTTCATTTTTTTTTTACCAGAGCTCCTTTCCAGTTTTCCAGACTTCTTTTGCAGCTTTTCCAGTGCTTACCGGTAATTACTCTGCTGGAGTATAGTTTTTTTTCTCACTGTGTGAGCTTTGTCTGCATCAATGATGGTAAAACAAGCCTCATCCTCAAAGTGTTATGAGTTACGAATCAGTCTCATGTTTGAACACATGATCACTTTGAGTCACACTTATGTCTGGATCCCGTCTTGTGGAACACGGTCTTTATTAGCTCTACGCCTTCCGAATCACTAGTGTCCGAGTCAGAATCCTCACTGCTGTTTGAATACGACCCGATTCCAGGAAGAACTGCAATACATTGGACTCCCTGGCCCTCTACGGCTTCACCGCTGCTCTCGTTTGAAGAATGCTCGTCTTGATCGTGAGAACCATTGTCAGAAGAGGTCCTTGTTGCTTTTGAAGATCCAGGGTTCTGTGGGCTTGCAGATGGAACATTTTCAGTGGATTTAGAATCAGCTGTAGAACTGGGCCTGCAAAAAGAAAGCAAATTTGTGATTACACTTTTTGGTTCACCATTTGACATTTTACCATTTTCTACTATGGTCTAATTTCAAATTCCAAATTCCTAGGAGGGTAAAAGGACACTTTATCACTGTGATACTGGTGGAGAGAAGTGGATTGAGCTGGTTGGGTAATATGTTGAGAAGGGAAGAGAATAAAAGAGCACAGGATTTGAAAGTGGATGGCATATTAAAGAAGGAAAGGAAGACTGAAAGATAATATAGTGAAGAAAGAAAGCAGTAAGATTGGTCTAAATGAGGAGGGCATTCAAGACAGGAAGAAGTGAAGGTAGTTTCATCATGGCATGAAAGTCAGTAATAGTAGTATTAATAGTAGTAGTAGAAGACTTATTTGATAATTTGTTTACCACAAGGCTTATCTGCCACAAGGTAAAATGATGACTTTAATAAATGATGATGATGATGAAATGAATAAAAACTTTTAGTGTAAGAGCAAGCCATAAAGATCCTTGAAATCTAAACACAATTCACATCTTCAGGTAAAAAAAGTGATATTGTTATCAATGGTTTGGTATCATTTGTGCTAAGGAGGGGAAGAGCGAACTTAATCATTGTGACCCTGACATCTCTCCTCCTACATTATAACACTATTCCTAGGGGTAATAAAAATGAAAACAAAGATAAACAATTCAAATCCATAATATCTTACAACTGATAAATAATTCACCAGATTAAGGATCATGAGGATCAAAGGAGGATCAAAATTATCAATTCCTGCCAATGCACTAACATCCTTTGGCATGAAATTAGTTACCATTCGCTCCTTATGATCAGATAATATAAATGAATTTTTGAATCCAATAGGAAATAATTCCTTGAGTGCTGTATTATGGTTGCAGGGTTACAGCAAGAGTAACATAATAGCCTGGATTGGATTTAGGCTAACTCAGAATCGGTAACAACTCGGCCCGCTGCAAAACGGTCAATTTTTGCAGGTTTAGGGTTAGGGTTAGTTTCAGGGTTAGGGTTAGGGTAAAATGACAAAAATGTTCCGTTTTTTGCAGCGGGCCAAGTTGTCCCCGGGTCCGAGTTAGCCGGGATCCCCTGGATTGTATGCAAGTGTGACAATTAGAAGAACTGTTACCTCTTTCTCTTGACTGCACCAGCAAGGAGAGCTGCTTGACTTCTCTTGCTTCCCGTCGCTACTTTCTTCTCAGCTGGCTGAGACGGCACTTTGGTGCTATGGCTTGCAACAGGTACTGTATTGTTCACAACTGATTCGTATTTTGTTTAAGTCAAGGTCAAAAGCATTTTTTTCCATATCTTCAAAAGGCAAGAAAGATGGAAAAGGAGTGAGATGTTCATATTGGAAGAGCCCGCAGGAATCACATATATCATTACACACAGGACAACCTAATTGCTTTGGGGAGCAGAAATGTTTAAAGAAATTCAATAAATAAAGGAAACTAAGGCATCAGAAAAAATTGGGAAATCCAGACTCATGCGGATGTAATTTCTCTAAATAGGTCAATGAAAACAGAAATGAATGATAATTCTTTAATCACATCACAATACAATAAACCCTACAAAATATTTTTGTTAGAAGTGCAAACCATATACTGGTACAAACTTATACAAGATATTGTGCAATTTTACTTTGAATCCAGCAATTGTACTGAATCCTATCACATCGCATTCCAACTTTTCATTCTGTATAACATTTCCCTTATGTAATTTGAGTTGAGTAAATAGTGCAGACAAAATGATTATTCAACTTCAATGCTTTGTCTTTTGTTAAAGATTAATTAAATATATTGGCAAAACTGATGAAAAGCAAGATAATAATGTGAGAGGGAAAGCCACAATGAAGAATATGAAATCATCACAGTAAAGGATATCTTGTATTCATTGATTATTTGTTTCTCTTCTGACATTCTCTGAGCTTGAATCTTCATCTGTCTCTCTGCAACATCATTCAAGAACTTGGATTCCCCATCGTCAACTCCTCTTATCATGTTTTCTGGAGGAGAGAGAGGGAAGTGGAGGTAAGAGGAAGGAGAGAGACAGACATTGAACTATTATTTACTAAACAAACATTTAGTTCATCTTTGAGGGAAAAGGAAATTATTGCCATGCATTCTGATATTTTCCTTCTCATCCTCCATGCATTCATGAAACTTTAAGGGAAAATATGTATTATGCTTATAAATATAACACCATTCGCTGATTTGGTAGACTATATTTGGTGGGAAAGATATGGATCATTGCTTTTCATACAAAATTTCAAATTAAAACCTAATCTGAGACACACTTAAACCAGCATCCTCCTCTAAAATTATGTTTGTTTTTCTGAAGTTGTGAAATCATATTAAAGATAATATGTCCCATTTGCAGCCAACATCAAATTCTGTTGAACTTTGCATGACTTATGAATATGTCACGTATGTCCTGTCAGTGAAATTTGAACGTCAGCAGTGTCCTCATATTTTTTTGGCCTGCAAATGGGACATAGTACCTTTAAATGATACATTCACTTTGGACAATACTGACAAAAGATTAAACAATAATAATACACTGTAGTAGTAATTGCACAAATTCTTAAAAGAAATACCGGATCTCACTAAATTTGAACTGTTCTTCAAAATCTGACTGCTTCTTTTCCTTCTGATCTTGCAGCTTTTCAAAAAGAGATCGAGGGTCATACTCCTCTTCAGGACATTCTGCGAAAGGATTCAAGAGAAAAATTTCACATCAAAGATATACAAATAAAATGATGATCTACGTAAATGCAGTCATAGACTTTATGCTAGTCAGAAAAATTCTTAGCTGGATAAAGCATGTTCTAACCATACCAATTTTACAAAATTAGGTTATTACTTTGACAACTTATCATACTTTCCCAGATGCAATAATAACCAGTTCCTTTTTTTCCTTCTTCTTCTTTTTAACATTGGATTGATATCAATGCATCACGGTTTTTTTTTGGTGCAGATCATATGAGAAAAATAACATTTAGTTCATTAGAGAAAAAAGTCTTTATTGAAAAATACACAAATTCACACATCCAAATCTTTTCTATAATGCAGTGAGTGTACGTGTAAATATACCCTGGGGGCTTCTGATTTTGTTTGTCATAACAAGTTAACAGACTTAAGCAAAAAAATAGATGTTATTAAGCTGATGAGAAAAGAGCTTTAGTCATCTCCTGAAAACAGATATAGAAGCAATTGATCCAGACCTTCTGGTTGTTCTGCAGTACGAACTTTATCCCATTCTTCTTGCCTACGCTCTCGCTCCTCTGTCAGTTCCTTCTCCGAAACAAATGCTTTGAGATTTGCGCTTGCCATTATCTGAAAAGAGGAATAAAATGCAAGTACATGTATTATACTTGATCAGGACTACTGTGGCTAAAATTTTCAAACAACAAAATTAATTTAACTCACTCAAAGAACCATCCACCACACATAGTACCTAAGTAACCTAACACATACAGTAGCTGTATTACTATCCTGGCTGTGTATTAAAAGCTGTGCTATTGATTCTCAACATTTTAAACACCACAGTACAAAAATCAACTGAGTTCACTAAAAATCGGTACTTTCGTGACAATTGAATAGCAGTAAAATACAATTTTTCAACTTACTGATGTTAGAAAGAATTATTTAATCATGTAATCATTTCAATTGTAAGTCTACTGTCAAACTTGCCAATCAGCCACATCTTCTTCTTTGTGTGCATTAGTGTGCAATAAGTGTATTGACTATTCATGTGCAATTGCTGCCTCTTAGAGCAGAGGTCTCGTAATCCGGTGACCAGGGTTCAAAACGTTGGCGATGCGCTAGTGCCCTTTGGTAAAGCATTAATCCTCTTTACCAGATCCCTCGAAGAGGACGTAAAGCCTTCGGCCGTCTGGTTGCTTACTTACAAGCATTTGTGCTTTCTTAGCAGTCATGTAAAATAACCACCACCACCACATAGTGCAGCGCTAGAGGTCTATACGTATTCGCATCGACTCTCTATACTTTGCTTAAGTGCCATCCATATGTGTTGCTATGTCAATGTTGGTCATGACATACCAACTACAACTCAAGGTAAATAACTGAAAAATTCAGGAAAAAAATAATATTAATAATGTTATGAATGTAGGTTCATCCAACATACTTTTTCAATCTCAGTTCCTTTCTTTTTGTTTATGTCTTTCTTTCTTCTATTTCTATTCTAATCTTTTTTCTCCCCCTTTCTTTCTTTCTCTTCTTCTTCTTGATTACTTCTTGGTACTTGGTACTTGGTTGGGTAATCCCTTTGGCAGCTCACTCGGGAAGCTATACTGGGATGGTAGCTAGGTGAGGCGAGTAACTACAAGGAGTGTCATGAATTGCAGGAATAGTGTGTGGACAAAGCACTAGTCAATTTACAGTAAAATATGCCAAGTCCAGTGCAAGTAAAAACCAAGCTAGTAAACTTATATGATGTGGGGGCTGCATAATTCTGATGGAGGGTAGAGCAGCCTCCTTGAAGTTGTTTATTCCTGTTGTATTGACTGCTGAGCCTGGCAGATGATTCCAGATCCTTGTTGCTCTTGGATAGTATGACTATGAGAACTTGAAGGAGTCAATAGTTGCAACAGAAATGACATACTTCAGGTTGTGGTCGTGTCTTCTGAAGTATGTAGCAGGGATGACAATAGTTGGTGAACTTGGTGCAGGTACTACTATGGTATGGATACAAGACAGTGGTGGATCTTGTAAAAGGGTGCATTGCCATTGGTCCAGGATTCGACGTGTGCGAAGTATGTCCCGCGGTCACTCCCACCCTAGAGCTTCCTAAACATCCTAAGTGGCCTAAAGATCTGTACCTTTTAGTTCATATTTCATATATGAAATTTTCTCTTGCTTAATTAGGTCGAGAGAAAATTTGCTAAAAGATTAGCCTACATGTACCTGAATCAAAAATTCAATTGAATAAAAGACAATAAGGGTAACACCAATTTCAGTATGTGGGGCACAATTAACACTTGGACTTGCAGCACTGGTTTAAAATGAGGTAATTCTAACGTTTAAAGAAAGGATAAGCTTGCATTATTGCTTGATTAGTAATTGATACACTTACCAAAGTTGGTTTTTTTTTCAGTAGTTCCTTTTAAAGACCACTTTTGCTTCGGCTTCTCTAAACATTCAGACTCGACTCGACTTCGCTCCTGGTTTTTTTTTACAAACGGCTGTAATATAGACTAACACAAATATCGATTGCCAAGCGCTTCGTAAACAATATGGCTGAATTTTCGCAGGTATTTGAAGACGGTCTCCGGGCGAGGAACGTTTTCGTGGCCGACAAGTATGATGATGACGGTCGAAATGATAATTATAAGGAAGAAGAAGAAAAATATGCTTTTACGGATGAGTCGGGACCCGAGGAAGACCCTTCATTGCCGTATGCAGGGAAGGTTTATCTCGCTCGTCGGAAAAAACCAGACAGTTGGCTCACCACAATAATGGAGGTGAGCTTGCTTGCACTATATCAATGATCCATCACAATTTGTAGGATTTGTACCATGTCTCCCAGTTTTATGCGCAATGTTTAAGTTGAGAATGGTGTTGAATAAATGCAATGTTTCTGCACATTTATCTGTTTGTTAACTTTATAAATATAATTAATACATGTATCATGACAATGGACAGTCTGACCGGTATCTTCTTTCATTAGCCTCTTAATTGGGTAGGGTACCGGTCAGCCGTCGGCTCCTCCCTTTAGAGACAGAAGCCGACCAAAGGGTCTCTGGTGCAAACATTGTTTCATATTTGGCCTCAAAACTTTGCCCAAAATACTCAATTTTAGCGGATTTATATCTGATGCATTTATTTTTGAAAATTACTAGGCCTAGATCTAGATCTAGGCCAACATGTACTAGATCTACTAGACTCTAGATCTATGTAGGCTAATTATACATCGGTTCCACTTAGATTGACTGTATGATGCATTTAATTAAGGGTCTTTTTTGCAGCCTCGCTGCCATATTTTAAATTTAACTATATGTTACTGCACATGAAGGAAAATGACGTCATCCATCGACAGTAACAGTTTAAAATACAGCTGCAAGAATTTCAACACGGAGCTCAATTTTGGCGAAGAAAATCTGTAAAAAAGACCCTTTTCAACTTTCCATCATATCTCACTTTCTAGATCCTGGCTGTAGTACTTGTAGCATGCTTCATCTACTACTCCTACTACTACATGGACAACCTGCAGTTTCACGTTACACACGCCTATGCCCACATGGGCCAAGCTCATGCCGCACACATGGTGGGTCAAAGGTTACTCTGGGGTGAAGGAACCAAGCAGGATGAGGACAAAGCTATGCAATGGTTCAGGTATTACATCTCTCTGCTCTCTCTCACATTTCATCCATCATTTTTCAATCATTAAAATTGATTTTACGACTTAAAATTTGGTCTGAGTGCAATTGATGAAAGTAAATCACTACCGGCCGGTATAGTCAGGTAAGGAATTTTACAATGCTTGTTTGACTTTGCCATCAACGATCTTGATGTCACCGAGTGAGGTAATTCTAATGCCTGAACTGAGAGATGTGTACATTTTATTGTAGATAACTACTGTACATGGCACACATAGTATGGAAATTGATACTGTGTATGGATAGAAACAGCTTTTTTCTTCTATGTTGTTGTAGTTTATTAGAATGTTATTGCATTCTAATAAATGAAACAACAAATTGACTTCATTTCCTGTATTAGCGTGTATATAGTTTTTTTTTACATGACTTGGAAATGTTTACCTGTATCTCAAATTTAAATATTGACTGAAAATACACAACTTCATAACAATTATTTCTCATCTGATGTCTGTGAATGTTTCATTTGACACTTTAATATGATTTATTGATAATTTGACATTTTAAGTCATGTTTCATATTTGTCAGGGTTGCAGCTGACAAGGGTCATCCCCATGCATCTCATAACCTGGCCTTAGGTCATCTCCATGGTTACAATACAGATGTCAAGGACAAAGAGTAAGTTCGACATCACGAAGATCATACTACATTGTTGTTTGCTATGCAAGTGTGAAGGAAACATTTTCTTTTGATTCCAAATAGTTTCACTAAGAGTGAATTACTATATATCAGATAGAGTATGATTTTCGCAAATGACTTCCCAACTGTCATCTTGAAAGTGGGATTCCAAATACATCGGCAAAACGATGTCATGAAATCTATCTTGACTAACTGAGCAACAAAGTTTTTAGTTCAAATTGCTGGTACGTATATTCATAATTTACTCATTTTGCAATCATTTCAAATAATGATTTCTAAAACATTGAGAAAACCTTTTTTAGCTAAGATACCTATACATTATGTCTACCATGAGTGTCTCAATCGATGAACTTTATTTCATCTTTTCGACAGGGAAGCAAGAACCCTTCTGGAATTCGCCAGGGACAACGGAGTTCATGAAGCCCATGATGCATTGCACCGTCTTTGTCCGCATGACCAGTGTTGAGAAAATAGGGAAGGAAACGAGGGAATCTTGAAGGACCCTTTTCAGTAGGAAATGAATCCAGCTTATTTCAAAGAAAAAATTGTGTTGGTGTTCCTTGTACTTTCTGAATTATGAAGGGCATGCAGGTACAATTCAAATATCTCTGCCCTTTGATTTGCTTGGTTGGAATTAGCATTGATGTGCTTGTTAACAGTATTTGAGAGGTACAGTAAATCATGGTGTTGATCAGAGAAACTGAAGTAGAGAAACAGATACCGGTATGTTAATTATTTTTTCTACTTATTACATGTCAATGAGCCTACATGTGTAAGAGGGTAAAGCATGCTTACGACCCCATCCCTTTAGGAAAAGAACAGGAAAGGAAAGCATTCCATGCTTTACAACTATGGAAATTTTAACTTGTTTTCTGAAAATGATCATTCGCTTTTGATGCTATTTGGAAACTTATTTAGATTTTAAAGAAATCAGTTATCATTGTGTTCTGAAACCACGTGTTAGATAAGATCTCTGACTGCCATGTATTATATTGATCAACCTGAACCTGATACTGTCATCAAATGGCCTGAAGCAACACCATGATTTACATGTGCCTTTTAGTTGTCTTAGAGAAGACAGATTATTCTTTTATTTAAAAAATAAGAAATATATAGGTAACTTGCTCACAGCCTCACATTGGAGAACAAACGAGTAATAATTTAGTGTGCTTTCTATTGTGTTATTTTCCAGAGTGTATACATACTGAAATTGCCTTTCTTGTATTTATGTCTTTCAAAATTCTATCACCTTGAATGATAAGCATTCCAAATCTACAAACTTTAGTATTGTTAGTTTGTTATGTTTTTTATGATACATGTTTTTGCCTTTTTAACAGACATTGTATAAGATATGTTAATCATCCTGGTAGTTACCTCAAGCAATCGGGAATGAGAAACGTCTGATGTGATTACCGTATGTACTAGAACACTTCACATTAGTGTGTTCAACATGATTGACAACCACTGTAATGTGCCTACATGTATCATCAAATGTGTCAAGAGTTGCGGGTAGGCTGTGTATATATGTGCCATGATAGCTTTCTTATACTGTAAAAATAGGTCTTTCATCTGCTGTTATTATATACATGTACGATTACANACACACACACACACACACAATCAGATTCGATAATTTTCGATCAAATCAGATGATAAATTTTAGATTGTGAGCCCACTACACTTTTGGACCAGATTACTTTTTCTCCCTTTTCTTTCTTTTTCCCTATTAGTGGTTAAAGATTCTAAATTTTGAAATGTGAATTCTTGCTAATGGGTATTCTTAAAGGTCTCTTGAAAACTTACGAATTGTTACTATGTTTATTCAAATTCTTAATACACTTTGGATCTTTAAAATGTCCAATCATATTCTAATTCCTTCCTAAATATATGTTCTGTCACATGAAGTGATAAAATACTTGCAATTTACATGTATATTTCACACAAGTATTTGATTTTACTGTCCAAATTATTCAGCTTAATTTTTAAAATACATGTATTCCTGTAATATTTTGTGAAGTGTGCTTTGTGATTGTAAATTTCATTTACATATAGGTAAACTTAAACTAGAAGTGTTCATTTGCATTCTAAAGAAAAGGGGTTTAAAACAGCTATCAGATATAAAATGATGTTTATATATTTATAATATACCCCCAGAATGAGACCATGAAGCCTCGACATTGATTCACCAAATTTTCTCTACTTTTAGTAGAACATTATTGTTATTGAACAATGTAGATTTTTATGCAAAAATGCAATCCAGAAATCTTCACTTTTGGTATTAATCAAATAGATGCTACATTTTATTATATTACTCTGTTGTGAAATATTGCCAGATTTTTGCTGAGGAAGTTTAGAACTAGAATGTTTTGTTTTTGTTGTGACATGAAACCTAGTTTGAGGGTTATGAAATAATTAGTTGACATGTACAGTTGTGTGCAATAGTTTTTGTTTGTTTTTTTTTGTTCAGTGCCAATATGAACATATTTTATATCAGATGTTTGTTGTTGTTGTTTTCTTTTACTGTGTTGTAGACTTCACACAAAATAATCACTATCACAAAACAATATCTTCTTCTTTTTCTGAAGTTAAATCTAGACCCTACTTGATTAATGACTACCGGTAATTTGAATCAAGAGATGTGCATCATCATTCACTTTCTCAGGCTTGTTGATAACAAATGCCGAAAATAATCAGCAGTGAGACTGAAACAAAGTAAATTTACAAAAAAAAAGTATAAAAAAGTTATTTCAGATCACATGATACATTAAAAATGTTGATTACCAAAAAAAACAGTGATATGATTACAGTGCTGAATAGCACAATTTATTAGGACAAGAAAAACATATAAAGTAATAAACAAAATATTGCATTTTGTTATGTCTACTATTAATGAATGTATTTTTTTTTAAAGTAAGAAGTATTATACCTTTGCATTAGAAAATCAAAGTAGTTCATATAAATAAATGTATGATTAAGTTTTAATTTATCCTGACAAACAAAAGACTGGTAGTTTTAATGCTAGCTTTGTTAATAAATCATAATATTGGGAAACATGATGTGATACCTATGCCCATTAATTGTGAGAACAAATTTTTCAAGAACAAAATAGTCTCGTATTTTCTTAAAGACAGTATTCCATTAAAAAGTGTTGTTGAATGTGTATTACTGTATTGATTAAAATTAGATTTATGGAAAATTCATTTGTTTGGTGATCATTCATTTGGGTGATATTCAGGCATCACGTGTACACAGGACCAGGGTATTGGCACGATTTTCTTTCATGATCCTTCTCAGTTAAATTTTATTCAGGCGCTTTGTCGTCTTGTCGTAATTTCATGTTATTGTCCCATGTGTGAATTTTACAAATTTAATACCAAGTACTTGTAATATTTAGGGAAGCGTGCAATGTTCTTGTTAAATTCTTGCATTAATATGGTATTAACATGAGTTTATACATTTAATACCGGTACGTAACTGTTCAAAATGAAACGATGTTTGCAAAGAAGCCATAGAGTACCGAAGCTGTGACGTCATAGAAATCTATTTTTAGAATTTCTCAATTTTTTCATTTTCCCAAAGAGCATCAAAAAATAATGTCAAAATATCGAAAACCAATTGAATATGTTTGGCTGAGATATGACTATCTGAATAAATGTGTCCTATGCCGGGAACTATATGCCCTGGCTCCTAATCCCTCCTGAATCATACATTTTCGGGGAGAAATGTGATTTTAGTCATTATTATGAGTCTCAGTTGGAAGAAATGGCAGTGTCCGCAACTACACTTCTTTTACTTCGACGACGATACTCAGCAGGATCCAAAAGTCAGGATAAAGTGCTGAGGAATAAACTATCTAGTTCTTGGTCTTCATGCAGAAGCGCTCCCTTGAAGCCCCCCAGTGAAGTAGCGACAAGGGTGATCTTCGAAAGTGCATTCCACGCAGTTACTGTCCGAGACATATCATCCAAATAGAAAAACCCATACCTTAAGTGATTTATACAACTTTTAGTTTTAAAGAAACTTAACTTTCTCATTTTTTGTCCGATTTCATTCAAATTGCCAAGAAGCTTGCTATCGAGGTTGGATTTCCCTTTTACGAGGTGAAACGAAAATCAAGCCCGGTTGAATTTCAAGTGGAAAGACGGAATTTTTTTTTTTCTTTTGTCTATATTCGTGTCTTTTTCTTGTATACTCCGCCCCCCCCCTTTTTCTTATCATATTTGTTTGTTTTGTCAGTTTTGAAATTTCTTCAAGTCCATGCATGCGGGTCTCCCGTTATAGGTTCATGTCCACTTTCTTTCCCAGAAAGAATCGAACACATGCCTTTCATTCTCTTCTCTCCTCACAGGAAGTAGCTATAAAAGTGACATTCCTTAATTTTCACTCACCTGTGGCAGAAATTATTATGAATTGGGTATCATTGTAGAAGAAAAAATATCATGAGAGCGATTCCAAAGTCACATTGGTTATGACTGTTCAATGAGAAGCTATATAAAGTTGGGGTAATTTTCTCATTGATATGCCCTGTATAATGTATATGGTAGTATAATGTATACGTTCTGAGAGAAGGGAATTGGAGAGTGAATGGTATAGACAGGGTATCATTTTTGTTTACAATAACATATGATTCAAGGTCATAAAGGTTATAACATTTTAATTAGAAGCTACTAAAGTAAGGTAAACTTTTTTTCATACTATATAATATTATATATAATTCTCTCATCGTTCTCTTTATGTACACGCAATCATCATTCTCTAATTTCCTCTCAGAATTAAAAGTGGAGACCATACTTCTCATCATTCTTTTCTCTCCTCCATGAAATAGGGACCACATCTCCTTCCTTACTCTGCTTCCAAAAATTCCTCAACATTTTTGAGGAGCTATATAATAGGAAGCTCATTTCTTCTAAGAAAAATACTCCAATTTTCTACTTATACAATCAGCTCAAGCACGTATGAAACACAACATATGATTTGACAATACGTCATTCTGTAGTAGATATTGACTAATCAGCGAAGCGATAAGTATGAGGATTGAATCATCCCATCCTGGCCCCTCCCATCGCTATATTCGCACGTAGATTCCATTATGAGTTTTTGATCTAGCTTCGCAACGATGGCGGTAGGGCTGAAGGAAGAAAACGTAGTAACAAGCCAAATTCCGGCATATTCTGCGCCGGAAGATGGCAATGAATCGTCTTCTCATAGGGATCCAAACCCTCGTTGGGGTCCAAGTCATGTAGGAGCCAAGGAGGAATTAGCAAACTTGTACACTGCTGGTAAGTAAATTGAGTTACAGAATCTGTAATTTGTTACAATTTTCCCGGCTCTGGCCCTGTCCCTCCCTCACCGGTTTCAACCCCCACGCCTCCGCGGGCTCTTTCGGGTCACTGGTACCCGCTAAATTAATGCGCTAAGGCGATCGCGATTAGGAAATTCACGCCTATTTTATATATTTATTTATCTATTAATTTCATTTTATCATGAGTTGTCTGAGCTGAGACCCTAACTGTTGAAGTACCAAAGATTGACACTTTCGCACAGGATTCTATTGATCACATGAAATGAAAAATAAAATGCTAAGAGTAAGACTAAGAGTAAGAAAGACTGAGTGAGTGAGTGACTGTGTGAGAAAAGTCCAGTCTAGATCTACTGAACTAGATTCTAGTATAGGTCTAGACCAAATTTTCTGTCTCTTTCGCTTGTTAAGCCTCTTAAACCCTGTCTTAATTGGAAAATAAAGTCGCGGTGACGTCCGGATGATGATTTACCCACTTCTAATTAAGACGCATCAATCGAGGTAACGTCCGGACAATATCGAGGTAAATCTCACCCTAGTCAAGCCAGGTTTTTGCGGATGGCTGAATAAGATTATATTTTACAAGTAATTCTATGGTATAATCTACACAAATATTGAAGTACATGGTATATAGACAGAAATAACCATCTGATTTGGGTCATTTCTTTAATAAAACTGACATTTTTTGTCTGTAATCGGAGGTCTAGTGGAGCCAGACGTAGTCTCAGTGACACAACCGACGATTAGAGAGACTGAAGTTTTCAGTCTACATGGTATATTGCTTCTCTTATTTCCTGGTACTATTTTCATTCATTTTTTGTTCCTAATTCATTTAAATAGTCTAGACTCTAATTGCAGTTTTCCTAAAATTCCTTTTTTTTTTTAATTAATCCTTTGGAGTTGTGCCTAAGGCTATGTCTTTTCTCCTCTTCTCTCTGATAGTATCGATTTCACAAGATGTCTAGCTGGTAAGCTCTTTGTGAAACAGTTAAGGAAGTTTAGAGACATCTCCATAGTTGGCGGATAAAGTTATGACTGTCTTGTTGTTTATACAGTAGGCTTGCGGATGCACCATGTGAGAGAGAGGGAGGTTTGAGAAGTCCTGAAAAGGACTCTCGGTAATCTTTCTTGAGGGTGTGTAACTGTTGGTATAGTCTTGAAAAAGACCTTTGGTTATCTTTCTTAGCTTATAGTTCTAAGGAGAACTATAGCTCTTGGAGAGGATGGGTGGTGGGAGTGGCTCGACGTTTCGAACAGGTTGACTATCCGTCGTCAGGAGTGGATAATAGCTTGCGTGAGTGTGCTTATGTTACTGGGGTCTTGTTGTTGGTTTCAAGAAACGGGCCCTAGACTCCTTCATTTTCTAGGTTTGCCCATGTGTGTAGAATTCCCACCTACATTTATCTGGGAAATCAGAGAAAACCTTATAGATTTTTTAAGTCCAGGCTATTTAAAGTCAGGGAATTTAACAAAAATCAATTGAATCAGAGAATTTGACTGAAAAAGAAAAGACTGGGCAAGAAAAAGAAAGTACTTGTGTCTAGTCAGTCTCTGATGATATATTTTTTCTCATGTCCAAACAATGATTGTATCCACAAATTATTATTCATATACATGTACACTATACATGTACCTTTATACAAGTATATTAACATTTCAAACTGGTCTTTGTTCAAAAACAGTAATGATCCTTGAATTTTGTTTCTTTTACTATTCATGTTGAACTTGGCTTCTAGTCCTACTACGGTAGTCCTCCAACACTGGGTGTGTGTATGTGCATGTTTTTTCATGCAGTAATTTATTCATGTGCATTTGAAACTTTTCTAACCTTTTTATTTGTATTTTTTTACCTCATGTCATACTTCAATTATACATGTAAGTCCTTTTCCCCAAACTGTTGCTTTTTGTATTTCACAAAAATCCACGACTTCCATCTCCATAATGGTGTTTGGTAACTAACTTCATAAATACTTTCAAATGTTGAACACCATTTTTCATTAATTACCTTTACTGACTGACTGTTCTTTCCAATTTTGATTTTGTTAACAGGAAAGCGAAGGCAAGAGATTGTATGCGTTGTACTCTGCATGACGTTGACTCTGATGGTTGCATGTCAGCTTGTGTATCATCTCAGACTTGATAACTGGATGGTTCCTTTCATTGCAGCAGGTAAGAAAGAATCAATCATATTACATACATGTTCGAGGGGTCAGTGACATAAAGACGTAACTCCATTTTGGACATTTTGAGAAAAAAGTGGTTTATGTGTCACTGAGCACTTGGGCCTTGGAGTTAAGTCTGTGTTTCACTAGCCATTGACTTTAATGGGGTGTTGGGTGGAGTTATTGAAGTCTTTGTGTTTCCTGGTGGGTGTTTGACAAAGATCCTTAGTCGAACTTAAAGGTAAAGACCAGTAATGGTCATGCGATTGCATTGTGAAAAAAACGTTGTGGAATCAATCAGAAAATGTTGATCATCTAGCATCTAGCATCTGCAAGGTTCTGGAATCATCAAAATGATAAGA
>BEXV01000091.1:28802-42596 GCA_003118195.1 Hemicentrotus pulcherrimus | reverse complement strand
ATAGTTCACTAATGATTGACAGATAATGTCACAAGATGAATAAGATCTGGAGCATTTTTTTAAGGAGAAAGTTTACATGTAGCAGGTCTGAGAAAAGTATTTTTGTTATATTTAAAATCTATGAATTATATTTAGATGTTTGAATAAAAAAATATGAGTTGTATGCAGCCCTGCACATCAATAGGAACCAACTTATATTTGGATTTTACCTGACCTTTAAGCAAGCCTGGAGCGTGGCCGCAAGGTACTCAGTGCTTCAAATATATATCAGTTCACACTCCTTCCACGTTCCAACTTTACATATTTTTGATTTTTCAAAAATTCTGGTTTGCATCTTGTGAGCTTTGACAGAAGTAAATAAAAGTTTCTAGTCATATCCAACTATGTTGTGCTAGAAAGGTCTAAATATGCATTTATTCTCAGTTATTCTTGTATTCTTTGTTTGACAGTTGGAGGCATTTTGACAGCAGATTTCTTCTCTGGATTGGTCCATTGGGCAGCTGACTCATGGGGTTCAATTGAAATACCTGTTGTGGGACAGGTAAGTTTGATTGTCTGTAATATGAATGGGTTAAAGTCTATGCTTTAATATAGATACCCAAATGCCTGTATTCATAACATTCAGGGGTGTTTCACAAAGGTCATAAGTTACACTTAACTCTTAGGTTGGACTTTAAAATTATGGAAAGCCATTTGTAGTTTTAAAATAAAATATATTCAAAAGCAAAACTTAAAATATTTTTGACTTTTTTTTTTATAAATTCCACATCAAGAACATGAAATCTCCTTGATAATATAAAATATGGAAGTTTGAATCAACATTTTATGCCTTTTAAAATATTTTTATGCCTTTTAAAATATCTTTTACAAGATATTTTCAAAGATTTTAGCGGCTTTCCGTAATGTTAAGCAGGTCCAACTAAGAGATAATTTCAACTTATGATCTTTGTGAAACACCCCCCTGGTCTATGGAGCTCCAAATGACTACATGTAGCTCTCTCTTCTGTAAGACTTGCCAAATTCTATAACTAGATGAACACATTACAATGATTTTTTTTTAAAACAAATATTAATACATTGTGCTTTATTTATTGTAATAAGTTTCATTGTTAAACCAAGTTTAACTTACCTGTAGTCTGTCTGAATTTGAGTCAAATACAGAAGTTCAGTAAATTGTTCTTGGAATAATTCAGTTGCCTCAAATTGAGATATTCAGTACATTTTGTGCCCTTTAGTTTTTATCTCCCCTGCATAGCAAAAAAGCGAGACATAGGCGCCGCTTTTTTGGCGACGGCGGCGACAGTGTCAGCAGCCAAAACTTAACATCAGGTTAAGTTTTTGAATTTTCGATATAATTTTGAAAGTATAAGTCCTTACTCCTTAGTCAATGAAACTTGGACTATAGGGATATCACGTATCTCCAATCATGTGAGTTGAATTTCAGGTCACAAAGTCAAGGTCAAAGGTTATTTCAGGTCAATAGACTTAGACTATGTTGTGGCATTATTATCGATAACTTAACTGAAGGTTAAGTTTTTGAATTTTTGATATAATTTTGAAAGTATAAGTTCTTAGTCAATGAAACTTGGGCTATAGAGTAATCAAGTATCCCCAATTGTATGAGTAGAATTCAGGTCACCAAGTTAAGGTCAAATGTCATTTTAGGTCAACAAACTTTTTGTGGCATCAATATCGAAATTTTGAATTTGTTGCATATTTTCAAAAGTGTTTTTTTCAAATTCCAACTTGTAAGCAAGGGTTATCAAGTATCACAAGTCATATGACATAAAATCCAGGTCACAGTGTCATTTTAAATCAGTAGACTTGGATTATGTTTTCACATCTTAATATGAGAATAAATGAATCAATTGTTGTTATTTGTTCATGATTCTTAATCAATATTCACTTCAAAATGCTGATTATATTCAGAGGATTTCATTTTGGGGGGCCTGCTAATGGGCGACCTTGCGATAAATAATGTTCCAACCTCAATTTTTCATCATATCAAATTGCGTAATGCAGGCGAGACTGCCGAGAGCATTTCCCTTGTTTTTAATTGTTTAGATTTTTAGCTTTGGATCTATTCAAATAAATGTAAAATTGTATAACTGATGATTACCTGAAAACTAAATATAGGAGAGGCTGTGGCAAATATTGCCCCTTTGTCTTTGAGGGCTTGTAATTTCTTGTTCCACCACGCGAAGGTAAAACTTTTTAGTCCATGCCTAGCAGAACTCTTTTTGGTCAAATCAGAAGAAAACAAATCCATCAGAATACTTTCAGTATCAAGGCTGTAGAGAGGAATCAAAGTGAATGATCATGCACATTTCATGACACAATGGATGCATAATGGATCTTGAGTGTAATTGTGTTGTTTTGATTGCTTACTTCGAAAATGTGACTGGATAAGGATGGTCATCATTTTTGGCTGAAAAATGAAAAAAATTCAATGGGATCCATTTTCATGGGGGGGGGGGGGTTCTTTAGAAATGCGGGGAAAGAGCATCCCCAGCATGTAAAAAAAGAGCATTGGGGTACCGTAAATGTCATCAAAATTGAAAAAAAAAATCATTACTGTAATATTGTATTAGTAATTTGTTGATGTTCATGACATTCTTATAATCTCAAAATTCTTTATGAATGTCATTCCGTAATGCGTTGAATCACCCTTATTCATCATTATTACTTAATAATTTCAATGATATTGCAGCAATCACCAAAAGTTAAAAGGGGACCGCAATCACCCCAGTCTACCATACATCCCTTGTTTTATTAAAACTTATTTGCTAACTTACATTATTATGAATTACTAAATGCCATATATATCTTTCAGAAAGGTATAGCAATATGAAGGGCTATGTGCCTGATTTCGGTGGATATAAGTCTTATAATTTGAACATATTTTTTTTAAATTTTTATTTGAACATATTTCATCAGGATAACAAGATCAGATAGGACTGGTTTACATCCTGGTCCTGAATATTAAAAGCTTACACTAAAACACCAATACAGAATAATCATACATATATAGTGAAAATTGTTAAAATACTCATGAAGTCATGATAAAAATATTTAGTGACAATAATTTTTAGTAAAAACCAAGTCAAAAATACATGATATTTAATTAAATGTATAAAAACACAATAACGGAATCAATTAATCAACTAATCTATTCAAGATCAAAACTCTGTCACACTACAAAATGAACTTATATCATGAAGTACCAAATTAAACTTAAAGCAAAAAGAGCAAAAACAACGATGATATTATTCATAATTTGCTGAAATAGGTTTTCTTATACATGTTTTTAAAACAGTCGATGGATTGTGCATTTTGTAGGTTAGAGGGTAAATTATTCCATACTTTGCCGCCTTTGTAACAAAAACTATTCTTGAAAATTTCAAAATTAGGCTTGGGAAGGACAACACTCATTGAGTTAGCCAATCTCGTATTCATTGGATGCCGTTCAAAAACCATGTCTATAGCATTGCACAAACGTAATGGAGCGCATTGCACAAACGTAATTATAAGACATCAATATTCATTGTTACATGTATTCACATGTACCATCAACTATTCTTTTTTTCAGAAGTTCAATCTTTTTTTAATTTTTCCACTGAAGTATTGTTGCATAGAAGCAACTGTGCCGTACACGTATTTTCAGAAGTCTGCATGTACATGTACATGTGGTCTCCATCATATGTGATTGGTCTTGATGTTTGTATTTATGTTTCCCTGTGTACATGTACAGGCTTTCATCAGACCATTCAGGGAGCACCACATTGACCCTACTGCCATCACCAGGCACGACGTCATCGAGACCAACGGCGACAACTGCATGATGTCTCTGATCGGCCTCATCCCGCAGACCTTCATCCTCTTCAGCAGCTCCACGGAGACCATCCAGCAACACTACGCCTGGCACTGCTTCTTCCTCCTGCTGGCCATCTTTGTCACGCTGACCAACCAGTTCCACAAGTGGTCCCACACCTACTTTGGGCTTCCCGCCTGGGTCCAGTTCCTGCAGCGCTACCACCTGATCCTGCCCTGCCGCCACCACAGGGTGCACCACGTTGCCCCCCACGAGATGTACTTCTGCATCACCACCGGCTGGCTCAACTACCCCATGGAAGCGATAGGTTTCTGGACGGGTCTAGAATCCATCATCACCCATCTGACTGGCTACTCGCCCAGGACAGATGATTTGAACTGGGCTAAAAAGACCAAATGATGATTAAAATTGAAATTTCTCTTCAAGTGACTTTGGATACTGTGCTTATATCAGGGAAATGTTTGAATGGCATATAGAGGGTCATGTATACCATGCATCGTATGTGTCCCATGAATGATTTTAAATTTCTAACTGTATTTTATGTAGCAAAGAAACAAACCTGCTGTTGGTCTATAGTAAGAAGAGCTTTATTTTTATTTCTGTTTAACCATGTGTGCATATTGGGTTGTAAACATTTTACTGAAAAAGTACCAATGAAAATCATATCATGTGGGACTGAAACCACTGTGGCAGACATATTTCAATGAAAAAGTACCAAACTTACACAATTTGCATCAATGATGGGTTACAATGTACCGGTATGTTAATAACATTTAAACAATATTTAGAAATAGATGGGGTTGTTTAAAAGGAGATTTGTATACCGGTATTTAAAAGTGAGTTGTTACCTTCAAAGTCTTGATTTTTGCAATGTTTTCGAGCTTGTCCCGGCAATCAGCAGTCACAGTGGTACGGCTGTGACTGCTTGATGACTTACATGTAGAAAACATCATGAAAGAACTAAGTTTTCAAATTTACAATCGACTATCCTGTGTCAGGTGACTAACAAAACATGACTTATTGACTAATCAATACAGATTGTGATCTATCAGTTTTGATTGAATAATTGCCTGCCACCGATGCTTCAATGCCACATGAAAGATTCTTTGTTTCGGTCAGTTACTCATGACTGGAAGTGAAAATAGTATTTATTTGTCGCCGTCTGCTAACAATAGTATTTATTTGTCACGGTTTCCTAACAATCAAATGTTTGATACAGCACCACCAATATGTTCACAGTAATATGTTTGTATACACTATCAACTACACAGTTATGTGCATATATCTCCACTTACCGTATATATGTTGAAAGCCTTATGTAAATATTTTGTTAAGTTTCAACCTGAGCTGTGTGAAGTTTTTGAGAGTGAATTTATTTATGATGATCTGTATTGCTATTTCTTGTGTATACATATTTGTGTTTCCAAAAGTATATGTAAATTTTGTATCGAGCACTTGAAAAGAAGTCGAATGATAAATGGGTGTGCCATGTTCAAACAATTAAAATCATGGTAATTCTAATCGTGAATTGTGAATTTAAATTCAAATCATGATTTCTAATTTTTGAGCTACTTTTGTTATGGGAAGAAATTACTAGTGTACTGTGTACAAAGGAGTGCTGTAGTCAAGACCAGGGGCCCCCGAGACCAAGATAAGGACAGAATCTTGAAATGACGTTCATGTTAATGCCTCGGGCCCCATCATTGCTTGTAAGCTTGTGTAGCAATCCTTTTTACTTGTACAAATATGATAAAAGCTTAACGTGTACATTGGTAGGTACACACTGTTTGTAGGAGCAATAGATTAAAAATAAATTAAGTGACTTGCTTAGAGTATATTCATTTCTTATAAGTTATTTTGATTTCACCTTTACTTGACCTTCAGACTTGTTATATTTGCATGTTGATAGATAAGACTTCGAGAAGACCGACCGTTTAGAAATCACCTTGTGTAGCTGGATAACCTTTGACTAAGAAGAATATTTTCACCTGTTTTGTCCAGAAGCTTTAATATTGCTTTGCTTGTTGTGACTCTAACTTAAAATAGTTTGTCATTCATAATGGTTTTGTTCCTTGAGGTTTACAACATTGTATGATTATGAGTCCAAAGTTATATTTGCTCTGTATAAATTTGATTTGTGTATTGTTTCATGTTATCTCTGTTACGCTGTACGTGAGAGACGTTTTAGTTGGAGCTAATAACAAATTACATGTATGATAGGGACTTATGATATGTAATTTAAAGCCCCACTGTACTACTTGCAAGTTGCAGCTACTTGCTCTCTCTATATCAAAAACAATGCCTGAGCGGTGCCCGTTGGTCCCCCATGATCCTCTTTTTCTTATGTTAATTTAGAGCTGAGTTGATAAGATAGCAACCTGTCAGTGACCACCCTAGGTGGTCTAATCGCTCCTGGCCAAACTAGTACAGACGGAATTTAAGGATTTCAATATCAATTATTCCTCAGCCCCATTCCCCCCTCTCTCCCTCCATTTCCCTACATCTCCCTACATCCCTTATTCTCTTTCCTTCCCTCTCCTGCTCATCATTTATTTATGCAAATGTTTATTGATTTTATTTTCACTTGAATGTGTGCAATTCTTATAATATAATTGTACAATAATGTATAATGTGGTTGTATAATGCAAGGAACTCCTTTCAAAAACTTAATGCCAGTGATGCGTAAAATTATGCAGGTTTTGCTCTCTTTTCTTCTTTCTCTCTCTTTCTCTCTCTCTCTCTCTTTCTCTCTCCCTCTTTATCCCAGTATTTATGTCAGAGATTAATTTATCTAAAGAAAGGGGGCCATATTTATGGTAAAGAAGTAAATAAAGGTTGTAAATCAATACTCTACAACAAAATGATATCGTGTAAATATTCTTTTATTTTCAGTCGAATGCAAATGTCACTGATAAATTAATTTGTGTACATGTACACACATAGATGCGTTTCTACAGTGTATGTGTTACACACTGTTGTCCATATCCCGCCACATCGAGCATTGTTTCTGTAGGGGGTTTATGAATGGTGCAGCACTTGCATATATTGAAATAAAATGGAACCACAATGGAACCACAATGGAACCACAATGATGGCATTCCACTGAATTAACAGAGAAAAGGCAAATCAATTTGGATATGCCGCACAGTATCAACAGCCACTCATCCAGGAAACCCTAGTTGATAAATTTTCTGTACATCAGCTCAATGGCTCGAATTCACAAAGCAAGGTTTGAGCTCAGCCAAACCTTCTTTTGTTATGTACAAACCTGGTTTGTAAATAACAAAAGGAGGTTTGGCGGAACAAAAGGAGGTTTGACCTCAAACCTTGGTCTGAGCTCAAACCTTGCTTTGTGAATTCGGGCCATTTTGTCTGAATGGACTTATCCATAAATCAGATGCAGAAGATATGATTAAATGATGTAGAATTAATAATGTAATCCTTGAGATACATGTATTATTGAAAATTATAGGGCACACAGTGCGTATTTAGGTAATACTATCAATGTACTGTTTATTGCATAGTGCAAAGCACTTGGTGAAAGAGGGAATAATGTATGTGAATAAAGACCGAAGTTGAGAACACATGTTGTGCACGTTTTCTTTGTATAAAATGGATTCAAAAGTATATATTTGGATTTCAGAATAAAGCCAAAACTAAAACACCCTAAATAATGTCAAAGTTGATACAATTTAGAACCTGGGTTCTGAAGTTGCATATGCGATTTCTTCAAGCTTTGTTCCAGCATTATATTAATATGGCTGGTCTACATCATAGCCCTGATTCATTAAACTTTTTTTTATCAACAAGAAGTTACAATAACTCTTAAAAGCTCCTGAAATTGTAGCCTCTGATTGGCAAAGAGCAAATTCGTCCTAGAAATTTCACATTTGTTATTGATTTGATAAACGATTTATGAAACAAGTCTCTGTAATTGTCGGGTTCAATACATGTGTAAATTACCAATATTTAGCTTATATTCAACAACACATTTTTGAAGTGCCCCCCCCCCCTTACAAAAAGTAATACATATATGTAAAATATAAAAGGGAGTCTTTCTTATCAATGTACTGTACATACCCTTTTCTTAGAAGCCTTTTCTTTTTCTTATATACACAACAAGGTTTTTAAGACGTCATATTGCAGTTAACATTTAATACATTGCCTTCAGTGGATGCTTTCTTTGTTTCTTAGTTGCAAAAAACAATGAACATCAGTTTAAAAATGAAAAGAAAGTAAATATAAATTCATATTTTGCAATCCAGAGATCAGTAGCTTTCATTGAATAAAAAGAGGATAAATGACAAAAGTAGCAAGACTTCTTATTCTTTACAAAACAAATGCATCATTCTAGTTACATAATTCATTGTATTACTAAACCATACCTTATCCTGAAATTGCCCAAAATATCAATTATTAATCTCTCTTCTTTGTCTAGAAAAAAAAATGTTCATAACAATTTTTTTTAATAGAAGCATTATTACTCTGAAAATAACATTGTTTTAAAATATTAAACATGGTGACATTACAAAACTATTTCACATTCTATATCAAAAAAGACATGTCAAAATGCAAATATGAGGTTACTGTGGCATTTCTCTCCAAGTCAAGAAAATTATCTATACAGAAAGAACACAAATATGTCCTTGATCATATTAATAAGAAAATGAAATATGTTCACACAAAAAACATACTTATGTGCATCACACTGAAATATCTACGCTTATAATTTACATTCTCAATACTTGTATTCTATGCTGTACAGAAAAGCTTAACAAAATAACTTACAAATGTTAGTCTCATAAAAATCTAGTTGCTTTTTAAACATATGATACATGAAAGAGCTTGGGCATGCAAAGCAAACACATTTTATCTACCAGTAAAGCTAAATATATTGATGGGTAGACAAGAGTTTTTTAGTTTATAGTCAGGTTATACTGATCAAACTTGCCTACAATGATCATTTTCATGGTATTTGCTGTAACACCCTATTTTCATTTGATCAGGGTCACATTAAGCTCCGATTACTAGAACAAACATGAAAATAGGCCCTAATTCTCAATGCTTGGCCCAAAATCATAAACTAACCGTTGTGATTTTTGTCAAAAGTTGTTTTTTTGCCACTTTGCAAGGAATTTTGCATTAATATTTTATTTTGAATAGATCAGGGTCACAGTTAGCTCCGATTAATGGAAAAACATCATAATTTGCCATTTTGAAGAGTTTCAATTTCTTTTGGCCAAAAATGATGAAAATTATGTTTTGGGGGACAGAAATGTGTGTTTTGCCAATTTCCATGAAATTAAGTAGCCTATTATCAATGGACTTGTGTCACACTTTACTAAACTTGCAGCAATGCTTTATCTTTGATATATAAGGGTCTCAGTTATCTCAGATTCATTGAAAAATTGATGTTTTACCAGTTGCCACTGAGTACGGTAATGTTTAAACACCAATAACATACTTAGAAGTCTTGATGTTCCACTGGTACCTAATACCCCTGATTCTGATCGATGGTATTTCTCCGCCTTGCGATGGCAGCGTAATCCTCCTCGAGTAACACCCTATCGAGCCGCTGGGTCTGAGGATGTTTTGGACCAAACACCTGATGGAAAAAGAAAACATATATAATGTTGAAGTACAATTCATCATTCATAGGCAATTAAGTGGCATTGCTACCAAGTGACCAATTCTTGACCAACTAGAGTGATGCATGATGATATTTTCAACAAAGAAACTTGGCTGTTGTTCAAATGTGCAAGATCATTGTCATGTAAAGATCTTGATTCAGGGACAATCCCTACACAGGTAAAATTACACCTCTGACAATCGTCTGAAAGATGTTTGAGAAAAATCACTTGAAGAGGAATCAAATGGGGTTCTTTCATCTTTCAACTCATGCTGACAAAAATATTTGCTTATAGTCTCTCAGCTATAAACCAAGTACGACATAGGGCCAAAGACCATAATGGTTTGCATGGTCACAGCCAGCAAGTCAAGCAGACGGTGGGTTTACATCAGGTTGTGCACTTTTGGGCATGTTCAAGCATTTTGGTAATTGAGTGTCCAATATCTTATCAAGTATTGTGGAGTTCTTGACTACTATCTACATCAATGATATGTCATTTGGCTTCATACTTGGTCCGATCTATTAAAGCTTTAGTAGAACTATAAATTCATACTAAAATACTTCATGTGGTCATCTTTATTTGGGGGGCTCTAAATATCTGATAATTGTATTATTATTATTGAAGCATTATGTGCTTGGTTATGCACAAATCCTCCTAAAATTTCAGAATTCTACAATCAAAGAAAACTTACAGCCACTTTGATCTCCCTACTCCTGACAAAGTAATCGTATGCCTCTTCCTTCTGTCTCATCTCTTCAAGGAGGATGCCCATGTTGGTGAAAAGACGACTCGCCAGGACGCTCATCTCTCCGTACGCCTCCAGGCATAGTTCCTCTGCCCTCTTGAAGATCTGTCAAAGAGGGAGACAGAGAGGATTTGGATTTCATTATTCTATTCAACACTTTCACATTAGAAACTTTCGCAAAGAATGCATAAATATCAAGAATATATATGATTTATGGGTAAAAATGTAAATTATATGACCTTTTTTGCATAAATTACCATTAATATGCAAATGAGTGAATTCTTCAAAAAAAATGAAATTACCATAGTATTTTATACACTTCGTTTGACATGCATGCAAATTTTCGCAGCAATCAGCTGTGAAACGGCCGGGATCTTAGGGAGGTCAAATTGACCCCCACCCCCCAGTAAAAACCAGGTCTGAAATAGCCCGGTCAAAATAGGGTTAAGAGATTTCAAGCTTCCTTGGAAAAGAAAAGGCTAAATCGGCTCAGAATCGTAGTGACGTCAGACCAGTAGTGTGATTTCAAGCCGATTGTACAACCTTTTCTCAACAGGTAATTTGCAAAGCATTAAAATGTACTTTTTTTCTCTCTCACGTTCTATATGTATCTCCCTTTCCTTTTCCTCTGTCCTAGATCCTCATGTATTTTTTAAGCAATGAATACCGGTAAACAAAGTTTGTGATTGAACATTTGTTGTGTAATTCTAGAAAATCATTATCAACATATTAAATGGCTCTCATGATTTCCATCCTATTTCCCTTTTTGTAAACATAATCCAATCGTTAACATGTACACAAATATTATGCTTTTAAACAAGACAGAAAATCTAGAATCTACAACTAATTTGGTACCTCCATTCAGTCATGTCTGCTTTATTATTTACCTCCAATGCATCCACTTGCTTTGTCTCACCAACCAGAAGAGATTCGTTCATCAAGCACTCGGCCAAATGTCCCTTGTCGTTTATCTGTAAAATGTACCAAAGAAGAAAAAAAAATGATTTTAATGAAAAATTAATAATTTGCACTAGAATCAGAGTGGTAAATTTCTGTACCTCCTGATTGTTGTCTCATCATCATCACCACCACCTTTCAGAATTGCACCACCATCATTATCACCATCATCACCATCATTACTATCATCATTATCACTATCATCACTACCATCATCACCACCATTATTATCAACATCATCATCAACATCATCATCACCATCACCATCATCACCATCATCATTATCACCATCATCACGACCATCATCACCACCACCTTTCAGAATTGCACCACCATCATTATCACCATCATCACCACCATCACCATCATCATTATCACCATCATCACCATCATTACTATCATCATTATCACCATCATCACTACCATCATCACCACCATTATTATCAACATCATCATCAACATCATCATCACCATCACCATCATCACCATCATCATTATCACCATCATCATGACCATCATCACCACCACCTTTCAGAATTGCACCACCATCATTATCACCACCATCACCATCATCACCATCATCATTATCACCATCATCATGACCATCATCACCACCACCTTTCAGAATTGCACCACCATCATTATCACCATCATCACCATCATCACCATCATCATTATCACCATCATCACCATCATCACCATCATCATTATCACCATCATCACCATCATCACTACCATCATCACCATCATCATCACCACCACCACCATCACCACCAGCACTGCCATCATCACAACCACCACCACCACTATCACCATCATTACCACCACATTCACCACTGTCATGATCACCATCATTATCGTCATCATCTCCATTACCATCATCGCTACCATCATTCTCTCATCACTCATCACTGATGTCACCACCATCATTAGCACAACCATGGTCACTACTGTCATCATCATCATCATCATCATCATCATCATCATCATCATCAACCATTATCCACCAAATTCACCATCATTTCCTCATCACCCTACTATCATCCATTGCCCTCCTAAACTTTTTCCTCTCGCATCAATGCTTACCTTTGTGAAGGGTTCCTTGTCTTCCTTCAAGCTGGCAAACCAAATGTCCATGGTCTTGGTAGCTAACATCATTATCACCACCATCATCACTATCATCACCACAACCACAATCACTACTGTCATCGTCAGCTTTCTTTCTCTCACATTAATGCTTACCTCTGTGAAGAGTTCCTTGGCTTCCTTCAAGCTGGCGAACCCAAGGTCCATGGCCTCGGTAGCAGACATCTCATTGTCTCCTCTCAACACGTACCACGTCTTCAGGTTGAATGCCAGTTTCATCAGAGAGAAAGCGCGCTTGAACTGAATAGGGGGTTTCAGGAAGGAGGGGGAAAATGCCATTCTTCAGGATGTTCCATGCAACGATAATATGTCATACAGAGAGTGCACATGGATTGAAATTCTTTTCCTTTTAAAAGGGTAGTTCTTGTTGGTAGGAAATGTGAATAATTTTTTATTCCATGTATAGTTATAGTTATAGTTATAATATTCTAGTACATGTATATGAATTGCCACATGATTGCAAACTCCCACGTACCATAATAACTGATTCCAAAAACTCATAAAACATAATTAGTTTGAATTACTACACTATCAATTAACTATTCAGAATAATCTCTAAACAGTTTTTTTTTCACAATGCAATTGCATGACAAATACATACTCCCTGAAGAAAAAGAAAGAAACAAAAAACCATAATGGGTTTCAATTATTAGCTCTTGAATCTAGTAATAAAGGAATTCTTTTGGCCCAACTAATCTTACCTTGAAGGACTCTCCCCTATCCAGGAATTTCTTGCTGATAGCCAGGGACTTGCGACGATTAGAGATCGCAGGTCGAAGGTTGGGGAACATTTTCGTGGTAATCCAGTCATGAAGCGTTAGAAGCTGAACAAATGGAGATTACACAAAATCAAAATGCAATCATTTTTTTTTAAGGAGACATAATTTCAGAAAGCGAATGTGTATTCTGGTGGGAACAGTAGTCCACTTGTGAGGTAATCTGCCACAATTTGCTAATTGCTGTTAATGTCAACAGCTGAAAGAAGCACAAGGAATAATCAGATAATGATCATATATGCTTCTCCAAGATTTCACTATGAATTCACAATATATAACCAACAAGGGATTTTTTTTTGTGTGTTTTTTTTGCCAACAATGTTATAAATTATATTTGCAAAAATATTTGCACATTTCCACCTATATCTAAGTAAATTTTTACCACATACATTTTGTCAAATCCAAACTACTGGTAAAAATGTATATTATTTTTGTGTGACAATTCAAACTAGAGAAATGTTCAGTTATGTAACAGCGTTTAATACCAGATACCATAGTCATAGAAATAGAAATCTTTTGTTACTTACCTCGTTGTTCCAGCTAGCAACCAGATCATAGAGAACCAGCAACCTCTCCTCCCTAGCTCCTAGTTCATCCATCTCCATCTGCATGGCTGTCTCTAAGATGGAGTAACCCGTCTTCAGCTGACTGGCCTGCATCCTGCCAATCATACAAACAAACAATACATGAAAAAAATAAAAAATGAAC
>BEXV01000090.1:656335-669809 GCA_003118195.1 Hemicentrotus pulcherrimus | reverse complement strand
AAACCCTAAGATGGATTACAATCAAACTTTAATTTCAAAAATTGTTTCTGTTTGGTTTGTAAAATTTCTCTTTGGCGGAGGCATCATTTTCGACTGCGCGCAGTCGAAGTTCCATCTAGTTGTTGAACGATCTTTGGTCAACAGTGTACAATATTATGAATTACAACTCCTTTGGATTTCTGCTGCACGTGTATTGATTTTTTGTTGTTATAATTTTTCAGAAGGGTAATGTCTCATCAGTGTGTATATAACAGGAGCTCAGATTAAAATTTCCAAAGATTAAAATTTAGATGTAGATGATTGGTGAAAAGACTCGACTAGAATCCCAAGTGTTTATTAGGAATGGAATCCCAACAAAATAAACAAGATTGATTAGACTAGGAGTTAGGTGCTAGTAAAATGTGCAGGAAATGGGTTTTAAGAAATAAATGGTCTTGTAACAAGCATGGAAATACAGTACTTTGGGAGAATAAGCCACTGGAAAGAAAAATGTATGCGATGTATACATATATATGTGCTAGGATAGTGCTACGATATACATGTAATGTAATGTACTACAGGAATTAAATTGTAATTAAAGAGCAGCATCCAAGGCTGGAAATGGCAAACAATTAGAATATTTTTGTTCAACGTTTTGGTATTCCTAACAGATCAAGACAGGAAAAAGAGAGCAAGAGAGAGCAAGAGAGAGAGAGAGAGAGTAAAGTTACACAAAAGACAATGCACACGGTAAAACATCATTATAATAACATTTATTTTATATGACAAATATGTTCATTTCATTCATACTTTCTTCTCTGGTACTATTACATAGCAAAGTGTCTTCTACTCAGCTTTTCATTCAACAATCACACCAACATTTGTATTACATGGTAATTCTGCACAGTAACAAAGATAATGGAAAGTAGATTAAACTATCAAAAGATATATATATTTCACAAGAAAACAAAGTCTCCATTATATGTTTTGAATGCAAACTAACAATGAAAACATTTATGTATACAACATCTACAAGAAGGAAAATACAATTTTTTTCTTCAAAGAATGAAAAAGTGAAACAGTGATACATGTACCGGTATATGTTTGCGACAGAATTTACAATAAGCAACCATGAGCGGGAAAATTATTTACACATATTTGCTTGCTTTTTTACAAAATTAAAACTATAGACATATACCATCTTTTTCATCACATCTTGATTAAACGTCAATCAAGTTATCTTTTTTGGTTATAAATAATTTCTCCAAGCAAAATGAAGCTGCTTTGTATATTTCATGAATTACTCGTGCACAAATGATTATGAATGTGTTTGTGTGCAGTTAAGTCTTCCCTTAATTCACACACAAATTAACCATTGGGTGACAAAAATAAATTATTTCTTTAGCATAAACTGTTATAAGCCCGAATTTTTGTTTTTTATTTTCCAGTATATTATCTAAGCAAATTTTCACCTGTGTATTTTTTCTAGATATTGACATAATCCTCAAAATATTAAACATTCACAAAAATGTCATAAAAAGAACTTTATAGTCGTATATATTACACACATTTGATCCTACCTTGCTTTACACATAGTACCAATTTACCACTCTATTTCAAGTATGAAACACACAGTAGAGACTCAAATTATACTTCCCATATTCTTAGCCGTAATTCAGATATTTGACACACATTTTCTGCTCTCGGTTTCTGAGTTCATAGTATAGTTGTACATAGACAAAATATAGTTAAACATGAAAAAATATGGTTCAATATTCTACATGAATACACAAACTAAATCTGTTAATACAATTACAGAAAAAAAAAATACAACAGCCAATAATCAATAAACCCAAATCTACCTGGAGAGAAGTTGCCTCTTATCAGGTTAGACCAGCATTCATACCAATTAGCAATGATGGTGATAATGTATGTTGTGATTTTGTTTTAATTGTAGAAAGGGTACTGTACTTTAAATGATGTGTTTTGTCCTAGGCTTTTCCATGTGCATAAACATGTCTCTAAATGAAAACTTTATTCAATAAAAATATAAGAGAAACGGTTCAACTTAAACACAAATATATCAACTGTTTTATCAAAAGAGAGATACAGGGAAAGGAAATTGTAATTAAACTATACAGCAAAGATGTATATGAAGTAACTGCATGAAATAATATTGGCTCATTTTTACTAGATAATATACCGATATCTTGTACTGCACATTAAGCAGCCATAAGGGCACACAAATTATAACTTACAGCAGCTAATGATTATATGATCTCTTTGCTTATATCACAATTAAAGATATGCTTGTTATAAAACATGCATATAAATCTACATGATCTTAACCTACATCTATATATACAATAATTATAAATTAATCCATTATCTGCAAATTTTACGATAAAAGAAACATTTTATAACTTTCCTTTGATAAAGCCTCTATTTGGATTCAAAGATATATTTGGTATGACAATGAATCAAATTAATGTATAGGATTGTGGAATAACAGGAATACAAATAGCATTTGTTATCTAAAGATCTCATTAAGATAAAAACAATTATTGTTTCATGAAAATGACATGTGAATGTCTGCCGAATATTGGCATTGACTGTGCTCGATCAGGAAGAATTCTTTCCTACTCAAGTTGAAGTCGTGCAGAACAAATGTGCGTGAGGGGTTAAGTCCCTTGTGGCAGGGGTCCATAGTTTGCTTAAGGACTGTGGTGCAATCTGTGCCATATTTTGAAGCATTTTCAAACAAACTTTATGACTAAATACTTAAGAAATAATTGTGGATGAAAATGAAATTAACCTATTGCTGATTTTCAAACCCGTTTTAAAATCTAAACCTGTCACTCACTGTTATATGCTAAAACTCATTGTGGACCACCAAGAAACCATCAATTTCTGACATTTCCTTTTTAGTTGTTTGTTACCCAAAATTACTTTATGTATCTTGAGAGCATTAGATTATGTTTATTGTAATAAATTAAAGTTAAGCAACTAAAAAGTGTAGTGTAATACATGTAATGTGAAATTTTCACAGTACGAGTACTTTTCTTAAACATTTATTTACAGGCAAAATATATTGTGTATCACAAGAGTAACAAGACTATGGTATGCATGACCAAAAAAGAAATGAAGAATTGTGAGAGGATATCTAAAACGTTACATTCACCAAAGATGTAACACAAAGTATGAATGAAGAAATCAATCATTCTCTAGCCATGTAGGGAATGAAGTTGCCAGATAATCTTGCACATGTACTTCAGAAGAAAACCGATGAATTTGAGATTGATTAATCAATTCATAACGATAAAATGTTTATCCATTACCAACGTTAAGCACTAAGCTGAAGGATATTTGGTGATACATGATAACCAAGTGAAAAGGGTATTGACTTTTACTTTTAATCATCCTTATATGAGAATCCAATCGCAAAATGCTTACTTCACAGTTAAGGAATACGTTATGAACCCCAGGTAATGCTTTGTAGTACCAGCGTGCAAAAACTTCAGCAGTTATTTCTGATAGAATAAAGTACCATGTTTTTCATGGTTTGTTAACAAGAATGTAAATAAGATATTCCATTCATCATACACTTGTACATAAATGTGTCTTTCACTGTTTGTACTGTCAAGCAGATACATTTGTGATATCTTTGTCAACAGACCTTGATAGACCTTGATAGTATTGAGCTACACACATTTTTAGATCATAGCTTTGATCTTTGCTCTGAAGGTAGGTATAAAGGAATCTACTACACCTTCATCATCAGATTACTGTTCTTTACTAAGACAGCCATTACCATAACATTATATAGAGACTTGTTTCAGTTACCCACTTCCCCTTGTGTAAGCTCCTGATATATATATATATATATGTACACTAGTTATTGCAAGTAGATTGTAAATCAACGTTTAGACTGGCATGCATGGTAGCCTGCTGGCACAAACTAACAGCTTTTGTGTGTACTATTCAACTGTACAAGCAGTCTCTATATCAAAAGGTTTCTAGTATATACCTGGTTTCCCAGCACTTTAACAGAAAACAATTTCTGAGCAGATTCCTTCTCATTTTCTTGAAAAAAGTTGGAGGATATTACCATCAACTTAAAAATTTGTGCAATAAGACTTACTTATGAATAAAATACATATCTCTAGTGAGCAAGCAGTGATTGAACATACTTATGACTGTAATAGTGAGATTGTTTGAATGGAATATTAAAGCAATCAGAACTATTCATAATCTTTATGTCTATCGTGAAGGTGTATGCACTATATGAAGCATTACATCTGAACCTACAAACTTCACCAGGAAGGGATGTCAAGAGGTATGGGCCATCATCATAGAGGTTTCACGATTCGCATAGCTAATGGGGCTTGGGTGTTGGACGTGTTGGCTGGAGCTATTATTGATGATCATAGGTTGTCAAGATGGTTTACTCAGCACGGGCACTGTTGGGTACTCCTGACAGGCGGTCTGGTGACTTTCCTGAGAGTGGAATCACCGTACTGGATTCCTGATCCCATCCTCTCTGGATCTAATTCACCTAAACACACAAGACACAAACATGGTATAATAATAATATTTAGCTTTTATATAGCGCGAATCACAATGAAGTCTCTAAGCGCTTCCAAACTTGGATATTATTACCCCGGCTTTAGCTGTGCTGCCATTATAGTGCTCTAGCATTCCAAGGAATTAATTCCTGCCAGGTATACATTATTTAATGGTTCAGAACAGTCAAAATAATACAAGGGTTCGGAGGGTGATCCCAAATTTGCTCTGCGCTTTTTTGTGCGTCTAAAAGGACAGGGTTAGGGTTAGGGTAATAATTGGGTTTTAGATTAGGTAGACAGGGTAAGTGTAAGGTTTGTTCTTTGTTTTTTTCTCCAGGCAGGGCTGAAAATATTAATTTAATATTTGATATGATAAATGTAAGAAACTAACTGTGAAGCAATTGTTACAGAAGCATGTGTCACACCACCACTCTGACAGTTAGATCTGAATCTTTCAAAAGTGAAACTGCTATGGGGTAAAATGAAAATGTCTAGGATTCCTGTCTATATGTGTGTGTGTCAATCTTGTACACAGATATGAGAAAGCTAACTATATTTTCTTTTTATTCAAATAGGCCACATTGCTTGAATGAGCATTCCAAAAGAGAGCACCTTGAAGAATGTGTATCCAGTCTCAGCTGCAGTCCATTTACAGTCATTAAATAAATAATGTATCATCTTATCATATGTATCATATTTTTGGCTGTACTTAGAGAAATTTTCTTGGAAAGAAAAAAAAATGTCCAAAGAATATTACACGTAAGTATTTAGATGGGAGTCAGGGACCACGCTCTTGGTAGGTCTGTGCTCACCTTGAACAAATACAAATGAGAGAATTTGAATGTTTGCAACCAGTAATCATCTCCTACATCTCGATATGTATGTCAAAATGTATTTGTATTGTGCTTTTATGATTGGCCTAATAAATAATAATAATAATAATAATAATAATAATAATAATATATGGACTCTTAATATGGACAGGAAAAAGCCTATTCCTAATAAGGAATTACATAGAATAATATGTTTCTGGTAACTCATTCTTACCTAATTCAATTTTGTTGAGTATCGATCTGGCACATTTCAAGAAAGCCTCTTCTACATTCTCTCCTGTCAACGCACTTGTTTCTAGGAACATCATTTCTGAAAGACACAACACAAATCAATAAGTTATTACAAAGTGGTGATTCCAATTACCAAAACAAGCTCCTTGAACTCATTTTTTTTTTAGTTATAACTTCAAACTTATTCAGATATGAAGCAGTAAACCAGTTTTCTTCTTTAGTAACATGTAAATAAACTGCAACTGTGCAAAACTAAGTTCCTACCGCTATTAGCAACTGAGGTCTGTGTTCAGAGATACAGTAATGTGAAGCTATGACACTTACATGATTCAAAAGAAAACAGCCGGGGTTTACCACATATCCAATTTAACAAAAATATTTGGTCTTTCAATGAATCCCAGAAGTCTTTCTTACCATTCTCTTGTGCAAATCTACTGGCCTCTAGGAAGGTTACCTCTCTATCAGCATCCAGATCCTTCTTGTTACCACAGAGGATGATGACGATGTTTGGACTAGCCAACGTCCTCGCATCCGTCAGCCATTTTGTCAGAGCATTATATGTCTCTCGACTGGGTAGAAAGGAGAAAGTACATGATAAAATATGATGACTGCTTGAACACATACCACTATCCTTCACCTAAATACAAGTCTCTCTTGCATTTCTACTGCCAAACTGGCAACCTGGAAATCTATTACAGGCACCATTGATTTGGGATGGCAAAGGATTTAGGACAGATCAAGCATAAATATTTTCATTCTATGTTGACAATTCCTCAATATATTTCTTCCTTTTTTAAAACTTGGGAATAACAATTTAACTTCCGTGTTTGTCCATTGAAAAAGCATATTAGTAAGTTCTAGGGGAGGCCTTCCCCTATCATTGAACATCATATGGTTTCTGCTCATTCTATCTTGCTACGAACTACAAAATTATTCCTTCCTCTACTGCCTTTATAAATATTCTTGCACTTCATTCTTTCCTTCTTTTTTTTCTTCATAATTACTCTTATCCACCTCTCTATATTAAATATCCAAGCACCCCTTTGCATGCTCCTACTTAACAAGATATATACATGTTTACAAGGTATATACAGTAGCTGATGATCTAGGAGAACATTACAAAATCTGGGGCTGTATTCTGGATATCTCTATGTTAGTGAGAGGTTGGTTGATTATTGTCATAACAAACTGAAAATGTGCAGAATTAACACTTATTATTAGTTGCACAGATGTCTATCTGAGCTTTATGAATCTTTGCCCATCGACTTGTATGTGCAGGAAAGAACTAATAGTTTGTCCCATTATATAGATTTTTATGACAAGCAAAATATACCTAAAAAGTGGTAGGATTTCAGAATATTATAGCCCCAAAAGAAATAATACAATTCAAATTCCCCTATTTCCTCAATACACACTTTGTTTACATAAATTAAGATAAAAGTATGTCATTCATACATGATATATACGTTGACTCTAAATTCTAAATGAATGTAACCTAAACTCTGTAGATTATAGGGTATTAGTACTGGAGGCTCATATTCAAACCCACTATTATATGTAATCTACTACTCTACCATACGTGTAGCTTTCTACACCATGTTATCAATATGCCTATCTTACTCAATTTTTGAGAGGATAGTCTCTTCACCAATTTCAATCTATCATGTACTTTAAATGGTACACGTACTTGCCTCTATTCTATTGTATTCTTTAAAATCTCATGCAGAAGGAAGGGGGTACTAGACTGATGAGTTTGAAACTCATTTTCTGTTAATACTAACCTTGTGATGTCATAGACAAGTAATGCCCCAGCTGCACCTCTGTAGTAACTCCTTGTTACTGACCTAAAAATGTAAAAACAAAATAATAATAATAGAATAATATAAAGAAAGAAATAAATAATGATCTTTCACTTCTATTATTTTGATTTTTATTTCATTACTTTCCTCATCAATCTTAGTCATCAGATTGGCAATAACAATAACATACAAATTCATGGAACATTATGATAAGCAAATATAATGATAAACCAGCATTTAATGTTTTCAGCTAATAGCAAGAAGCTCACAGTTTCAGTAGCTTTGAATAGCTACCTATTCTGCAATTAACTACAAAGCTATATTGGGTGAGCAATAATCTAGATCCATATTACTCCAGTTCATGTAGATCAGCATTTGATTTTTTTTAATTTCTGTTAATAATCCTCAGGAAATATTATCAAGATATCAATAAAAGAATAAGCCAGTTCGTAAATAGCTTTGATAAGCACGACCCCAAAATATCCACAGATCTTAATACACAACGGATCCGTCCCACTTGTGCATTTCAGAATAATCACTGCCAAAGTGTTGGAGGTGCTTCCTTTTGTTTTCCTCTTGAGAAAATTACTTCCACCTGTGTATCAGATAAATGTACTGTTGGTGCATAAATGAATACTGATTACATAACTTTCATGAGCACAATACCAGTATTCATCTCAATGGGTTTTACAATTTGGGAACTGCCCAGGCGCAGATAGTATTTACGGGCTTATTACTTGAATTTGTTTTTACTGTGACAGGCTAAACAATGAATTTTCACACAAAGGTAAAGTATTGCTATCACTGTAATCGATGACTGTCTATGATAATCCCCATATTAAACATAATTGTTAGTATAGCCACAAGCAACTTTCTTCTCACTGGATAATTTTGGTTCGTACCTAAACCTTTCTTGACCTGCTGTGTCCCAAATTTGTAATTTGACTGATTTTCCTCCAGCATTGATGATCTTTGAGCCAAATTCAACACCTATCGTGTGATTTGAGTCTTGTTTGACTGAAATGGAAAAATAAATATTGAGAATTATAACATATATATATATATATATATATATATATCTATATGACAAAGTGTATAGAGAATGCCAATTCCAATGATAAAATATACTCCTATCTACATGTATATATCAGTCTTTTAAATGTATCAATTAGGCGCAGAAGAATCATAGAATTCATCAGCATTATTGAAGATGCTTTGTACATGATAAAAAATCAGTGTAAAAGGCCATGAAAAGCAAGATTGTATGGGTGGTGACAATGCTTTTGAGTGACTGTAGAGTTATTTGGGCCACAATATTACAATTCTTATTATTCTTATTGCATGGAACATTGATTTTCCCTGCATCATTTAATTTTTCTGAAAAACTTTCATGGATGTTTTTCTTAGATTGTCATGTCCACTAAATGAGGGAATGGATAAATTACTTTAACAACCACTTCAAAATGTCTAATAGCATAATCAAACTTATTTAATCACACAATGTAAATAAAAGCTTTAAGCTATTATCATTAGACCACTAAATCATAATCATAGCAACAACAAAAAAGAAAAAAATTGTTTACTTACATTTGCTTTCAATGAATTGATGAAGAATACATGACTTTCCTGTTCCTGCGCTCCCAATGACCAGGAATTTGAACAAAAAATCTGGGGAATTAAGAATCATAATAATGAGAACAAAAAGATCTAGTCAGAGAAAAGCTAATTGAAATGTCTGACAAAACACATCTAACTTTCTGGCTTCCGTATTGTATCAAAATGAGTTTCTGTTCATTACCTGTATTTAACTATAGTCCAAGTTAATTGTTATAATTACTAAAATTGTATTTCAACTATCACCCCCAAAACAGTGTAGTGTAAATATTTATACATTACAACTATTCTACACATCATTGATGTGTACATAAGCTGTATCAAAATCTTTTTGTGACCATCAACTTGTGTGATTTTTGTGAAGTTTTTATCAAGTCCACAGCTTTCTCTTTTTGTCCAGTTATCACAATAATAAGGGGGAAATTGTTTTTAACCATTAATAATGTCTGCAAGGTTGTAATGAAGATGTAACAGATTTCATTCAGATGAATACTGAATACTTATGGTTTACAATGTCTAAACTTTGTTCATTAAAGTTTATTAACTTTATTTCAAAATAAACATATACAAAGATTCACATTTTCAGCACATTTGTGAATCCTTTTCTTCAACTACCGTATGCAAAAATACTACAGTGTATAAGATCCTGTATGCACAACTGAATTAGCTTTCAAGATGTAGCAGAATTTACAACGATGCTGAAAATGGAAAAGTTGCTATTTAAGTAGGTTTGTTTCAGAGTTACAAATGACACTACAGCAGAGTTCTACACTCATATGTGCACTACTTTTCCTTTTGACAAAGTTAAGTTGAAGGAGAAGTCCACCCTGATAATAAGTTGGTTTAATAGAAGCAGAAAATGGTAGAAATAAGTGAGTAAAATTTTTAGCAAAATCCAAGTAAAACTAAGAAAGCTTTAATTTTTTGAAGGTGCAATCAATCAAACACAAATTGGCAATACTGACAGATTTGTTTCATTACAGGGGTTGTATTTATAAAAACAAAGTTGCAATAATCATATTTAGGGTGAATGTATGATTGGAAGAGAAAATGTAAGGTAGAGGTGTTGTGGTCCAGTGGAAAAGTCTCCAGACTGTGAACCACAAGGTAAAGGGTTTTGATCCCTAACATAACACTAACGTCCTTTGACAAGACGTTACTCTAAATTTGCCACTCCCCACCCAGGTGAGGTAATTGGGTACCTGATAGGATTATTCCTTGAAATGCATTGTACGGTAATGACTGCAGGAGCTAAAGCCAAGGTAATCATTTTCAAAGCTCTTCGGAAGTGCATAGGGATGTTATATCATTATGTGTTATGCAAGTCAAGAATCATAAGAATGGATTATTATTACAATAAACTTTTGAAGTTTTTTAGTACAGGAGTGGGAGGAGAGCTCGCAAAATACGTTGGTGAGTTGACAATTTGTGATCATACCTTAAAATATTCATAACTTTCTTATTTTTAATTGAATTTTGGTCAAACTTTCAGTTACCTGTTTCTCTCATTTTATATGCTTCTATTAAACCCAAATTAATATTAGGGTGGGCTTCCCTTTCAAAATATCACAAAGACCACATCAGTTTGATAGATTTTCCTGTTGGACATCTGAATAGCAGGTGATTAGACCGGTATGCCATTTGCTGTACACTCCGAGTTTGTAAAAACATGAGCCAAACAAAACTTGCATATTACATGTATATACAGTGTAATATTGTTATAGCTTTCAGGATATTGAAGATCTTATTAATTTTCTATTTCTTTGAAGCTTTGCAAAAATTCAAGACCGACAGAAATTGCCAATTAAGCTAAAGTCAGTATAGTGCTTGCCGAAAGCGACAGTTTTATGGTATTGTCAAGATGACGGCAGACTGGTAACGTAACATTTATTATAATATAGCTCTCTTGGCAATACCATAGTACCTGATGGGCGATGACAGGCTGCTAACACGTTTATTACACTTCTCAATTGTTCTCTTGACAATACCATAGTGCCATCGCTTTTAAGTTTTAGCTAGTGCTGAAGCTGAACAATTCACATCATTTACATATTTCGTACCATTCATCCCATGTATCCTTGATTCAACATGGCGAAGAGAAGGTACATGCACGGTATGTGCTCTGCATGCATACTCTCTTTGCCATGTTGAATCAACGATATTACAACATGGAATGAATTGGGTTAGGACGAGGAATCACCCTTTTTCCCATCGAATAATAAGTTCAAGTCAGAACTTGAAAATCATTGGAAGCACCACCCACTGAAATACTACCCACCAACGCGAATCCAATCCAGTAAAGAGGGGCACATAAGCTGAAGCTTCAAGCGTCAACACCAAAGTAAACTAACCCTGTAAGTTGGGGTTCTGATCGGATTGGAAGATCGGAGCGACATCCTCGCACCTTTGATATCGGTATCGGATCGGAAGATTGACCAAAACAATCGGCCGATTTTTTTTTTTCCCCCATTTTTTTCTCAAGTTTTTGGCTATCAAATGCTCATGGCTGAAATTAATAATATTGGTCTAAGAGAAGAGGCAAAACATGCGGGCCGCCAAGATGGCGGCCCGCATGTTTTGCCTCTTGTCTTGAAGATCCAAGATGGCGGCCCGCATGTTTTGCATCTTCTCTTAGACCAATATTATTAATTTCAAAGTCATGAAAAGGCACTAAATATCACCAAACATGGTCTACAACAACTCCACATGAAAAAATAATCCCAGCTATGAATTTTTAAAAAAAGTTTTTTCAAGCATTTGATCGCAAAAAACTTGAAAATTTTCGGCATTGAAAAAAAAAAAAAATTCTGCCAATTTTTTTCAGATCATTATTATTGATCGGCGATCGAAAATTATTATCCGATCACCCCTGATCGGCTCAAGATCGGCCTCCAATCCGATCATCTGTTACAGGCCTTAAGTAAACCAAAGCAGACTTCTTCAAATCATAATTTCAAATAGTTGAACGGATGCCCAGAGGAGTAAAAAAACACATTGTAAATCAAAATTGTAATTACTACTTCTTTACATTTTTTTTAAAAAGTGACCCAACCCGTTGTTTTGAATAGTTTCCTATGCAGGCTCTGGAGCTCCGACGCCTTTGGCGGTGGAGCTTCCTGGGCTGGAGTTAATTATGGATTAACAACATGATCAACAGCCTCTTCACACAGGGGTAAAATTCATCGTATCTAGAGCTGATTGAAAATTTTCCCTTTTTGAACCTTGTTATACGATGTTCGGACAGATACAAAGTCGCGATTCATACGCCGGTCAGAGCAGGCTGCAGATACAAAGTAGTGCTGTTAAGTCAGATGCTATGTTCATGTTCGGATCGGTTCGGCAAAGTTCGGCAATTTTTCACCCGAACTTGGTTCGGTTCGGGGTTCAGTAATATAATAGCAAAATGGATAAAGCCACGATGGTCGGCACTGGGCGGACCCGGGCGGCCGGCATAGACTAGAAGAGATGAGATTTAGATGACGTCATGCGCAGCGAGAGTTAAAATACGTCTTGCAAGATTTTCAACATGGATTTCGATTTTGACCCATAATTTCCTCAAAAGGGACCATTAAACAGATTATTTCAGTCAAGTTGGTAAGTGGAACCGATTTATTATAGCCTAGGCCTAATTTACAATATAACATGCACGAGGTAAAATGACATTTGGGGGGATTTTCGGGGCATAAAAATATGGCCATAAATGGCCATGGTGTTAGCAAGGGAATGCGTATAGTCGGCTTCCGTCTCTAAAGAGAGAGCTGACCCTACCCAAATAAGAGGCTTAACGAACGAAAGAGACAGAAAATTTGGTCTAGACCGGGCATAGACAATTTTCTGTCTCTTTCGTTCGTTAAGCCTCTTATTTGGGTAGGGTCGGCTCTCTCTTTAGAGACAGAAACTGACTTTACCGCCAAATGTGTAGGTTAGGTGTGCAAACCAGTGCACCAAACTTGCAAAACTTATCACCAAATAAGAGGCTTAACGAACGAAAGAGACGGAAAATTCGGTCTAGACCGGGCACTGCTCTTTAAATGCTCAGTAGGGCCATTGCGCATTTACGAGCAGCGAGTCACTGCTCTTAAATGCGCAATGGCCCTAGATGTACATGTACTGACCGTTTAAAGAGCAGTGTATCTCGAACGACCGCTCTAAAATTTCCCGTGTGTGAATGATGTTGTATCTAAAGCTGATTGATTTAAAGCACTTTACACTAATCAGGTTTAAAGAATTTAACCTGTGTGAAAAGTTACAAAGGGGTAGATCTAACAGTAAGTCATCTAGACCAGGGATATGAGAGTTAAATGGATATTCCGTCTCGAAAGAATTTCCCGAGGGAAAGATATTCAAGATTAACTTGGCTTAACAACAAGTAATTTAACCCTCTTCTGCCATCAAATCCATCAACAGCAGTCCTTATCAGACCACAAATGCCCTCTGGCGATCCAAATGTTAC
>BEXV01000090.1:591598-604749 GCA_003118195.1 Hemicentrotus pulcherrimus | reverse complement strand
TATATATATATATATATATATATATATATATATATATATATATATATATATATATGTTGCTCTTAAATCTCTTCCGTTTTTATACCCTTTTCATCTTTTCCTTTTCTGGTGCTTTCCGAATTTTGTCGTATTTCCCTTTATTAATGAGCTAGAGACACATTAATGAATTATTCCTGTGCCAGAATTTGTCATACTAATGCATTTTTTTGTATTCCCACAAGACATTTTTGTTTAATGTACAAACTGATACACGTACAATCAGAATATGAAGAGAAAGGATAACAAAAAACAATGAAAAAATATATAAATACTTATCTAGGTTAGAGGTAATACAAAGTTTTGGTATGGGTTATGAATTTGGTTCAAATATTATTGGACGCATAATGAGGTCCTACAATATTTAGTGATCGTTGTCGCGGTTGAAATCAAGTATAAAGTTATGAAATTGTAAATAATAAATTCTTTATGTTGTATAGCTCCCGCTCAAAGTCAAGATATAAATTAAGCTATAAAACAATGTTTCTTGACTAAAATCTACCGATTAGTTGTTCCCGCTCGGAAATTATATTTATATCACTACATATTCTGAGATTTTCATGATCGCAGCTACCATTGTACAGCCGTATAAGTGCTATTTGAAATTGATTAAAATTTACCGGGAGCACCGGTAAATTATTGTTATTTTCAATTTTTATCGAAAGCAGGAGTAGTTAAGGAGCTAAATTTGCTAGTGCTTATTATACATCCACATATAGGCATCCAAAAATATCAAAATTGTAAAGAATCACTATATCCACCCAATTTTCAGAATTTCCCCAAACTTTGTATTACCTTTAAGACCACACTTATGATGTATGTATAACTAAAAAAAAAAAAATCTAATTTGTAATATGCATTTTCCTACATTATAACTGATCCACGGTTGTTGAAACAAATTTGGACAAAGTTGATAAGGCAATTCAGTTAACTGAATCTGGTCCCGAATGAAATTGAAATGGTCTGCGCGATGGCGTTTATAGCCTACCGCACACTGTGCGAACCTGCAATCAGAATTTTCAAAAATTGAAGAAAAAAAATATTCTTGTAAATGTCATTTAATCATCAAAATACATAGGTAAATATTTGTTTTAATAGTAATTGTTCGGGCATGTCGCTAACACAGGGGAGGGCGCCGCCAGCCTTCCCACCACACATGCAAGCCTACACGTATTGTTACAATCAATGGCGTACGCAGGAATTTTTAAAGCGGGGTGTTTCAAATTGGATGGCATCATAAATGTGACCCCGCGAGGTAGCGAAGCAACCGAACAGAATAGGGTGTTGGAGGGGGTTATTCTATCCAACATCGTGAATTTCGATATCCTAGCTTTAAAACATCTGGGGTTTCCATGCATTTCAAGTTTCACTTTTATCCCTCTCCCCATTTAACAGTAAATACAGACATATATAATGAAATAAGCAAGTTACAAGAATACTCAATTCACATGGCAGATTAAGTAAAAGGTGAGAAACCCATTGAAAAGCGGTGCTTGTATAGATTATAGGTTCCTGATAAAATGGACATTGTAGATCACAGGCGTCGGATGCTTTTTTGATGTGGGGAGGGGGGGGGGGGTGCGTTGAAGCACTCATCCCGAAATCACAATGCGCGAAGTCCTTTTCGGCCGGGGTTCCATCAGGGCCCGCTCAATTTGCCCTCAATTTGATTTGGCTCCAATAACAGGCCAACTATGATGTTTTTCAAACTATCATTTTAACTTAGTCGAAAGTGACGTACTAAAGTTCTCATCACAGTTATACTGTCTCTATAACTTACAAAACTTCAAAGAATACGTCAATTCCGTATATTAGTGCAGCCAGGGGACTCACCTCCTGAGTCATAATATTCAGATGATTTTTATTTCTCATGCGAAACATAATACAATGAATAATTATATTACAAAAATATGCATGAAACGACAAATATTATAGAAAAAGCACGAGAAAAGAGGAACTAACTAGAAGCCACAATATCATGAACAAAGTATGCTTAGAAAATCAATGAATAGACAAAATATGTAGTTAGTGAAATTATAGATTTTTTTTTCGGAAAAAATAAAAGAGAGCAGAAAATGGATGAAAATAGTAGAAGGCAAAAAGAAAGAAAGATATAACAAAAAAGGAAAAATGAGTGATTGAAAAAAAGGTCTAGAAAAGGGATTTTAGATCAGTAATACGAGAGAGAAAGAGATTGAGTCGAGAGTCAAACAAACCGAGATTCATGTATATGTGTTTAAAAGTTTAATCTTTAGCTTAAAAAAAATGTGTATAGGCTGGTACTTACTGAGTTCTTTGTGCATTTCTTTCCACGAAATGTTAAAAATTTGTGAGTTTCATATTTAAAATCGTTAAAAAGTGTCGGTGTATATTTTAACCAGCATAATATAACGCTGATGCAGAGGCGGCAATCCTAGGGGGTAGGGGGGAGGGGCACAGTGCCCTCTCACTTTTTCAAGTACCCTAAAAGTGCCCCGTTAACATTGTAAGAAGTGCCCCTTTTTACATAGGAAAAGTGCCTGTTTTCCTATGACAAGTTCCCATTTTCCTTTGCAATGAGTGTCCATTTTCCATTCTCTTAAGTGCCTTTTTTAATCTCTTGTAATTGAGTTCACCTTTTCAGGTACGAGAAGCGCCACTGTTCACTTTTGATAAGCGCCCTTCACCTCTGATAATTGCCCTGTTCAAATGAGAGGTTCCCCTTTTGCTTTGACAAGTTCCCCTTTTCCTTTGTAAAAAGTGCCCATTCCCCTCTTAATAACTACCCCTCTTAACTTAACTAAGCACACCTTATATTTTCACATTTGCCCCTTTTCAACGATGAAAATAGTTCCTTTTCAGAAGTGATAATTGCCCCTTTTCACCTCTGACTATTACCCTTTTAACAATGATGTGTGCCCCTTTTCCCTTTCTAATAAGGATCCTATCCCTTCAGTTTCATAAATACTCCATTTCACTTCTTATAAATGCCCTATCAAAATCTCATGGGTGCCTCTTTTCCGTCGATAATGCCCATTTTCCATTCTCATAAAATCCCTTTTCATTCCTGGTGCATACCTTCTTTTTTTTAGGTGTAAGAAGTGCCCCATTTTCACCTCAGATAATCAGACTTTGTACTTTGACACGTGCTCCTTTTTTAAATAAGTTTCGATAAGTGTCCCCGTTTCCTCTCATTATTTCATGTGTCCCTAATTTCAAGCGAATATAAAAGCAATTTCCACCAAAGCTCGCTCGATACGCTCGCTCGTAGTTATAGATGTTATAATTATTTAAATTATCAAAGGTCTTTTCAGTCTTCTGTTATGAGAATGTGCTTATAACCCCATCAGGGTTGGGTTTTTTTCCTCTTTATAAGATGTAATTTTTTGCACTGCGACCTTACAAATCTTAAAATTGTCCTCGCTTTCAAATGAATTTTCAGACCATCACACCCAACTGCAAAGTATGATGTTTAAGCAATATCTTATGTATAAAGAGAAACAATCATCCCTGATAATATAATCAGCATATAGACTTATACCAATGTATTAACAAATTATATATTTTCGTTTTTAAATTTTCCTTTGAAGGTGCCCTTCTTTGTTGGTCCCCCCCCCCCAACTTTGAAAGTCGCCCGGCCGCCTCTGCGCTGATGTCTATGGAAGAAGAAAAATATACGGGATCGGTGCAAGAAGAAGGATTGGATTTTGGGTGACGTGAGCTTGCGGCATACGTGTCGCAAATAATGTTCACTATTATGTACTTGAATTGTACGAAAGGCGCGGCGCGTCGTTAATTAATTAATGCGTTGTGAAGATCAACATGGCAACGGGACATTCCTTGTCGATGGTTACAAACTCTTGTGTTAAAAGGCCAAGAAATCCAAATTCGAATTTACCAGAAAGCGAATTAGATCGGGATTTAGCCAGAAGTCGTGAACACAAGAAAGGGACACTTTTAGCCTCGTATAACGGCTCTAATTTTCATGATGATGGCCAGGAATCTTTTGCTCAGTCCCATTCCATGGGATTTGGTGTTGGCTCATTGGACGAAGATGCACTTATTGATCAGCTAACAAATGACGTGGAAAACATCAGCAGTGAAGATTTTTACGAACGACTGAAAGAGCTGAAAGAAAAACATCGGGTGACTCTTAGTTCCCTTGAAAAAAGGTATAATAAGAAAGTTTCTCGAAAACGACAAGAACTTGAAAATGAAGTGAGGATTGAAATGGGTGGAAATGGAAGTGCCAATTATTGGAGCCTGAGTATGAATTACATGAATGGAATAGATAAGGTCAAAGGGATGACAAAGAGTGGTCCAGTATATGTAGCAGAGCATGAGCACAAGCACATGGATGACCACATGCAGACATTTAACCAAAGTTTACCGGCATGGTCAGCTTTGCCAAGAGATAATGTAAGAGACATGTCGTCAAAACCACCAAGTGGACGGCCTCAGACGGCGTGGACTGACCGACCAAAGTCCAGATCTACAGCACGTAATGGCACCCATGGCCTTAAGCAAAAGCCTGACTGGAGTGATGTCACTTGGAGTGGTAGTGAATGTTCAGCTACCACAGAAGATATAATATCCAGTGTAAATTCTTCGCTTGATCTATCTTTGAGTAAGCAGCCTGGATCCCCAGCTGCTGTGGTGGACAATATGTGGGAAGATTTCAGCATTGACTCCTATGCATCACGTTCACGCAGTATGTCTAAAGCATCAACCCGTAGCAACTCAACTCAACAGAGCAAGGCAAAGGAATGGTCGCCTAAGATTACCATACCAAAACCTTTTACCATGTCTGTTAGGGAATGCAGTGAAGAACGAAAGAAGACTAGAGCCTCCATGGAGCTTGAACAAGCACGGCTTGATCGAGAGAAGCAAGAGGAAATAGAATGCCAGAAAAAGTTCAAAGCAAATCCAGTTCCAGCTCATACTTTCCTTCCACTCTATGATGAGATCAAGGATCAACAAATTGAAAAGTCAAAAAAGAATCGGGAACAGAGCTACAAAAAGCTTACAAGCACTCAAAAACCGTTCAACCTGACCGAGACCAAAAAGCACCAAAGATCAGCCAGTGTTCCTCTGTCATTGAAGCGGTCAAAGACACCCTCGTTCAAGGCCAAACCAGTTCCAAGATCTGTCTTTGATCCAACAGTTGATGATCAAATTCTAGAGGAAGAAGAATACAGGAAGATCAGGATCAAGATGAGGGCTGAGGAGATGTTGAGGCAATCTTCACTCCCTCCTAACATGCAAATCAGAGGCAAGGAGTATACAGATGGCAAGATGAGAATGAAGATGCAGAAAAACAGGGAGAAACAGGCCTTCCTCACAACAGAACACAAATTTAGGCCCCAGGTAAACAAATACATTTCCTCATTATAGACATGAAGCATAAATGTGGATATTGTCCTGCAGATTTCTTGTTTTTTGTGAACAAAATACATGTATTTTCTTTTTAATTCCTTCAAAACTTGGCTGTAAAGCATTTATACATGTAGTTCAGAGACTTGTACTTAGTACTTTAACATTCACGCTAGCCAGCAATTGTTTTTGTGACTTTTATATTATTTCATTGCATGAAACTATTTTCATTGTAATTTGTAAAGATCATTTTTCTTTTTAGCGCCTCTTTTGATTGATAAATTGCAAATGTATTACTCTACTTGTTTCACACCGTTATATTTTTTTGGCTATACAGCAGCTCAGAGTTTCCTACGCACTCTTTGTGCCACATTGTGTGAATTGGAGTAAAGATTAACCGTATCTATCAACATATATCTTTCCTTAAATGTTTGTTAACTTACAAATTTTATTTTTATTTGAAGGTAAATGGAGAGATCCCAGATTATGATGAACTACATCGGAAGTTTGAGGAGGAGGTTCAGAGGAAGAAGAGAGAAAAGGATCCGACTGTCTTTGAGCCCTTTAATCTCAGGACAGCAAGAATTCCATCCCGTAAATCTAGGGCTCTGATTGAAATGGAGGAGGAAGAGGAGAGACGGAAAGAGGCTCTTCGGGGTTCTTTGTCCAAGTCTGCTTCTCTTCGAAGGTATGCCCAACATATATGAGTAAATGCAATATTGTTCCATGGCCAATACTATAATTTCATTTGTTTTTTTGCTGGTGAAAAAAAACCCAGTATCATGAAACACAGCTTATTTTGTTTTCAGTCCCTCCAGTATAGTAAAGAACTATTATTTCAATGTCACACCATCTGTGGACTTGGGGGGGGGCGGGGGGATTCGGTTCCAATTTAATGTACTTGTGGCTTTTGTCATAATGCCTATTGACACTACTTACTGTTCTGTAGTAGATTTCTGCTCTTATGTTAGCTAAAATGGAAACAGTTTTGTTTTCCTTACGAAAGAATTACTAAAACTTATGGATCATTCACTAAGAAATGAAAATTTGTTACATAAGTTGAATAACTAGATGTACTATTTGTATCTTTCACTAAATATAGATCCATTGACATGGGTGATACTCTCCCATCAAAGACAACCAATGCTTCTGAGCTTCGGAAGAGTGCATTGAGCAAGACACAGATGGAGAAGGCAGAGAGGGAGAGAAAAGAGATGGAGCAGGAGAGACAGAGGAGATACAAGGAGAAGAAACTACAGCGATTCATCACCAGCAAAGCTAGAGCCAATGACACATCGCAGAGCCTGGAGGCAACCAACAGGGAGAAACTCAGACAGCACAGGTAAAATGTGATTAGCGAGGCCAATGTTTGTCAGAGTATGATTCAGAATTGGTTAAGCAAGGTTTTTTTTTCCCCCATCAAGTGTTTCACACAAATTGATTAAATAATTGTATCACAAAATATATCACAGCAAATTTAGTTAAATTAAAGAAAGACTCTGTATACAGTATATGGAAGAAGAAAAATCAGAAGGCAATTGATTGCACTTGAGTTATTGTAATGTAGAAAGACAAGTTAAATAAATTTGTTAATTCAAGAGCAATGCACAAATTAGCTAGGAATCAAGGGTATTTTCTTGAAACATACACCACATATTCTGTTTGTCTGTATTTGCTCTTTGATTTTTTCCTCTTTTGGTTTGTCTGTTAGTATAAATTAATTGATCAAATATACTGCACATACGTAAGATGCAATGAAACCTACTTGGAACGCAATATGAAAAGAAATATTCAAAATTTCACTGATGTCAATATTTCGAAAATATATTTCTTTATCGGCAGAGAATCTGAGAGAAGCCGTGAAGAAGAATATGAAAGGGAGCTACAGGAGATGATGACCAGGATTGAATCCCGTCCTCTTCTCTTTGAAAGAGAGACTGAGGTAACATGTGGAAAAATTCTTATACATGTATTTGAAAACATTATTGGAGATAAGAAGCTACACATGACATACCGGTACCCTGAATCTGAATGGGAAAGAGATTAGAACTTGGTTATACTACAAATTAGATTTTGTAAAGCTTATTTGACGGCAAAGCATATCCTTAAATTGCATGATTGCTATGCAGACGTGTATTGAAGGAGATTTCATTTTCTGATAAAGTTTTGATGGGGAAAATCATCAAACTGGACAAGAATAAGAGGTTTTCTATTTACATGAAGGGGTATTACATCAAATTTGTGATGGGTAGGGTGATAAACATGATCCTTCTGTGGTGCACCGCAACTTATTCTCCTCTAGCACTATGAAGCAGACAACTTAGCTGCCAACATTTTGTTTGTATACTAAAGATATATGTGTGCAATTTACAAATGACTGATTGCTTGATATGTTGTAACTTTCGGTCTTGGGGAAGGTAAGTTTAGAATTAAATGCCAAGAACACAGTTTTAGAGTGAAGAGTGAATTTTTAAAGATAGGGTGATAGAAGATTGATTTAAATTTTATTTTTTAATTTTTTTATAGTACCGGTAGTCATTATTTTGGTTAATAGAATACTCCACCACATGAATGTTTGAATTAGCATTTAGAATCTAATAATTCATGATCTTTTTAAAACATATATTAATTTGGTTCCCTTCCCTCTCATTTTACCTTTTAGTTGAATGCCAAGAAACGTGCAGAACGAAAATATGAGAGTGCCCTGAAGAGTGCAGGAATCAGTGAGGATTTCTTGGAACGTAAAGGACGCTCAGGAGCCACCCAGATATTGAGTGGTGGGGGAAGAGATGAGGAGAGCAAGAGTGAGGCAAGCTTCAACTATGATTACGATGACTATGATGACTCTCCAGCAAGTGATGATGATTAGTAAAGTAGTAAATAAATCAGTAATTCCCTTATTGTCCTTCTCCCTAACTATTGTATGGACCACCTTATTTCGGCTATCATTTACTCCGTAATTATGTCTTGATACTTCAAAACAGTAAGCACATATTTACAAAAGTATATCTTTAAAAAATTGTGCAGTCAGTTGTAATGTCATTTACCAACTGAACAGTTTGTAATGGGCATCACACAGGTATTTTGAGCAATAGCACTTTCATACTACTCTCAATATGCATATTTATACAGTTAACAACAGTTTTGGAAACGCCTCCATTTNATATAAATTAATTGATCAAATATACTGCACATACGTAAGATGCAATGAAACCTACTTGGAACGCAATATGAAAAGAAATATTCAAAATTTCACTGATGTCAATATTTCGAAAAATATATTTCTTTATCGGCAGAGAATCTGAGAGAAGCCGTGAAGAAGAATATGAAAGGGAGCTACAGGAGATGATGACCAGGATTGAATCCCGTCCTCTTCTCTTTGAAAGAGAGACTGAGGTAACATGTGGAAAAATTCTTATACATGTATTTGAAAACATTATTGGAGATAAGAAGCTACACATGACATACCGGTACCCTGAATCTGAATGGGAAAGAGATTAGAACTTGGTTATACTACAAATTAGATTTTGTAAAGCTTATTTGACGGCAAAGCATATCCTTAAATTGCATGATTGCTATGCAGACGTGTATTGAAGGAGATTTCATTTTCTGATAAAGTTTTGATGGGGAAAATCATCAAACTGGACAAGAATAAGAGGTTTTCTATTTACATGAAGGGGTATTACATCAAATTTGTGATGGGTAGGGTGATAAACATGATCCTTCTGTGGTGCACCGCAACTTATTCTCCTCTAGCACTATGAAGCAGACAACTTAGCTGCCAACATTTTGTTTGTATACTAAAGATATATGTGTGCAATTTACAAATGACTGATTGCTTGATATGTTGTAACTTTCGGTCTTGGGGAAGGTAAGTTTAGAATTAAATGCCAAGAACACAGTTTTAGAGTGAAGAGTGAATTTTTAAAGATAGGGTGATAGAAGATTGATTTAAATTTTATTTTTTAATTTTTTTATAGTACCGGTAGTCATTATTTTGGTTAATAGAATACTCCACCACATGAATGTTTGAATTAGCATTTAGAATCTAATAATTCATGATCTTTTTAAAACATATATTAATTTGGTTCCCTTCCCTCTCATTTTACCTTTTAGTTGAATGCCAAGAAACGTGCAGAACGAAAATATGAGAGTGCCCTGAAGAGTGCAGGAATCAGTGAGGATTTCTTGGAACGTAAAGGACGCTCAGGAGCCACCCAGATATTGAGTGGTGGGGGAAGAGATGAGGAGAGCAAGAGTGAGGCAAGCTTCAACTATGATTACGATGACTATGATGACTCTCCAGCAAGTGATGATGATTAGTAAAGTAGTAAATAAATCAGTAATTCCCTTATTGTCCTTCTCCCTAACTATTGTATGGACCACCTTATTTCGGCTATCATTTACTCCGTAATTATGTCTTGATACTTCAAAACAGTAAGCACATATTTACAAAAGTATATCTTTAAAAAATTGTGCAGTCAGTTGTAATGTCATTTACCAACTGAACAGTTTGTAATGGGCATCACACAGGTATTTTGAGCTATAGCACTTTCATACTACTCTCAATATGCATATTTATACAGTTAACAACAGTTTTGGAAACGCCTCCATTTTAAAAAAATTAAGCTCTCATTACTAATCATGTGAAAAAATGTGTTCTGACTAATACATGATGATACAAATTTTGCTTAGAAACCGCTTACTAATTGATATATTTGGTAAATTATTATATCTATCTTGACTGGAGAGATATAGAGTAGTCCCATATACATCTTTCTGTTTACAGTGCTTTTAATTTTACCAAGACTGGGCCAAATTTCTTATCATTTTGATCATTCCAGAACCTTGCAGGACACACCAATACTTACATGCCAGATGATCAACCTTTTCTGATCGATTCCACGTTTCTTTCACAATGCAATCGCATGACCAGAACTGGTCCATACCTTTAACTAAGTTTTGTAATTTTTTAAGTATGTGAAAATTTGATAGTCCTGATTTATGTTTCCTGAGAGTGTGACAAATTAAAGCTCACACCTAACACTATTAACAAAGGCCATACCAGTAATTCAACAAGTCTACCTTTCATTCTTGAGTTACAAAAATGAAAAAACATCAAATAAACAAGGGGTATGAATAATTTAGTTGTTAATCTTAAATAAAACTATGCCCTGTGTGTGTAACATCATGTAATCTTCAAATCCATTACTTGTGTCACAAGATTCCCTTTTGACAAGTATGGTATGCTTCTGTTGGTTTTCTATTACATGTTGGGTTGAAGTTGCCAAATATATGTTTATTTGTGAGAATGTGATGTTTCATTGTCGTGAACACTCAGTATATATTTCATTAGTTTTTATTAATATGTAGGAAACTTGTTGTGAAGTATTTTTGCTTGTATATTGCCTATGACATACAATATTGTTAGAACGATTGATGAATACGTCATTATTATGTTGTATATTTATGTAGTGCTAATGAACTAGAGAAAGAAAAGTGAAACACAGAAAATAATGGATGTACTTTTTTTTGCTTAAATATTATTGTAAGTATTCATTATTTTGTTATCTTGAATTAATGTGCAAAGTATATGGGATTAGATTCGTTTTGATGTACCGGTATACAATGTTTTTGAGTTAAGTATTTGTTTATAGAGGAACTAGTGATCATCTAGGCCTATTACATTTACTTTAAGATTCTGTGTGTTAATGAATCAGCATATCTCTACATCATATACATTCAAAAGCGCTGGTTGAAAGCATGGTTGTGACAATTATTAATCTCATTGTTGGTGATTTGTTGGCCATGAGGCATATGATTGATTGGCTACTAAGTATTGCAAATACTGAATATTGATACAGATTATATTAGACTGTGTGAACAGTTGGATCCACATACCCATTGCTATGCATGGAGGGGTTGAGAAAGTGCATGGAAATTTAATAACATATCAGGTAAATTCAAAACAGTTTCATGTGATATAAATTATGGAAATTAAGTCAATCTCTTAAACTGGATTTTATCTTTATTTTGTGTTGTTGGTAAGATTGCTGATTAAAAGTCAGTCTACATGTGTGATGTTGTATAAAACTGAAATATCACTTTGGTTGTTAAAAAGTACTGGGTTTTAAAAATATTTCATCAATAATATTGGTGTGTAAATGGATATATAATTTAATCTATATTCCTGGTTGTTTTGACATTCTGCAGATGAATGTCATTTCAAATTCTTACATTCCTGAACTTTTTCTTGAACTATACTTGAAAATTTGTGGGACCAAGTTGAAATTTTTTTTCCAGTAAGAAAGTTTTAATTGTATAATTTCTGTCTCCTTTTTCCTCTGATGTAATAAATCTAGCCTTACATCCATTAAACAACTATATGATTATGAGTGACTATTTATTTGATAACTACATGTAATAGTAGACCTGCCAAGTGTCTTGCTTTGTATGGGACAATCCCGCATTCTGGAGAGAAGAAAATCCAGAAAATGTGGGATATCCCGCATTCTGCAATTTCTGTTAAAAAATTGAAACATTGAAAAATTAAAAACTTGGCAGGTCTGTAGTAGTATTTTGAAAATATTTTCACATTATGTATGGATGTCAATCTAATTTTCTACATGAATAGCAACTTGTAGATGTGTTCCCCCCCCCCCTTAAAGGGATAGTTGAGTTCTGTTGCAGAGGGCGCTAAACAAGATATTTTTTTGGTGCGATAATGAAAAACCGAGTGTCAAATTTGAAAGAACATACAATTTAAATGACAAAATCAGTTTTGAGACGGTGATATATCCATGAATATAACGATTTCTGATATTTGTGTGCCACCACAAATATTCAATAATTTGAGAAAGCGCATTTTACGTTGTATTTCAGCCAATGCCGATAGCGGCTTTTTTCTTTGCTTTTTCGTATTGGTTATATCAGGGATAAAGACCAGTTATGGTCATGCGATTGTATCGTGAAAGAAACTTTGAATCGATTCAGAAAAAATTGATCATCTAGCATATAAGTATTGGTGTGTACTGCAAGGTTCTGGAATCATCAAAATAATATGAAATTTGGCCCAGTCTTTGTAAAGTAACAAGCACTGTACACAGAAAGATGTATATGGGACTATAGGCACACGTGTGCGACATGTGCGTTTATCTCTCACAGGCCATAAGATAAACTAATTTAGCAAATATATCAATTAGTAGGTGGTTTCTCGGCAAATTTTTTATCATGTATAATAGTCAAAACATACTCTTTCACATGATTGGTAATAAGAGCTTCCATTTAATTTTTTGAAATTGGGGCGTTTCCAATACTGGTCTTTACCTTTAAGCCCAACCAGCCGGCCCATGTATTGTAATTGTAACGATTACCCATATTTTTTTTAAAGTGGAGCTGAATTCAAGTGGTATGATCATATTGGCTCTGGGGTCTAAAATTACCTGCATGGCAATTTTAGGTCCTCAAAGGGCACTGGAAATGTCATAGATAAGTATAAGAGCAATAACAATGCACTTTGAAGGCAATTGCGGTCTGAAAACAGAACTCAACTATCCCTTTAACTTTCATTTTTAAGGTTTAGAGTTTGAATCCCATTTGACAAAGTTATGACTTTCTACAGTGGGTATATCAGCATTGTGGTATAAATGTATTCCAGAAAAAAGAGCTTTGCTAGTAGGATCAGTAGGGAGAGAGAGAGAGAGAGAGAGAGAGAGAGAGGGGGGGGGGGGGGGGGGGGGGGGGGGGGGGGGGGGGGGGGGGGG
>BEXV01000090.1:560137-579129 GCA_003118195.1 Hemicentrotus pulcherrimus | reverse complement strand
TCATTTTGATGATTCCAGAACCTTGCAATACACACGAATACTTTTATACTAGATGATCAACCTTTTCTGATCGATTCCACACCGTTTCTTTCACAATGCAATCACATGACCAGAACTCAACTATATCTTTAACAGAACAAAGCAGGTTTAATGCCTACATTTACATGTTCACTATTTTGGATGATTGCCAGTGAGTGACAGGATTACAGTGCATTTAAAGTATTCAAATGACTCAATTGACGTGGCTGCTGACTTTAATTGAATTGCAATGTGTACATTGTATGTGTTCCAAATGTTTGTTTTGAATGTCGAAGTTGTGTTTGTACAGTGTATCATGCTGTGGACACAGAGATTGAACAGCAAATGTGGGGAGAGACTGAATAGAGACTAGAAAGCAATGAAAAAAATTGAGTTTGGGCTATTGTTTAGCTGTTTTCACTAGTTCATTGATGATATAAACAAACTACATGTATACATGTACATGTAATTGTTATGAATATAATGACAGTTTGCTTGTTTGTTTGTATCATTGCGAATGAAAATATTTATTGAAAAATTATTTTGCGCTGTAATAATTATAAAAATGGATTAGCTTCTTATTAAAACGAAAGAAAGACAATTTTGTGTATTGCTTGCATCATAAACAATAATTTTGTCAGTGGGAGAATACAAATACTTGTGCACCAATTGAAGAAAATGCACTCTACATTATTCTTTTGAATCAATCAAGAACTTTTCCTAGAAGTTTGAAAATCAAGATGTGTACTTTATCTCCAGCCTCTGAATAACACATTTCCCCTGTGTTGAGATACATGCATGTTTCATAAGTTCTTGTGATCAAGACAGCTCACATTCTGTGAGAAAACGTGTCATGGTGTAAACGTGTCCTGTCATAATTGGGCTTTGAACATCCGTGTACAAAATGTGCATGAAATGATGAGGTTGAAGTACACCGAAGGCGTGCATGGAAAAAAATGTGAATAACTTATGCACTTTTTTCAGCACGCAGGGAAGTAAATTGCCAATTAGGTGTTGCTGCAGCTGCCACTCACTGCTACATATAACTTAAAGGCAATCTTCGAGTAGACTTCTATGATCGTAAAATTGGTAGTTGAATTGAAAAACAATGTTAACAATCCTAAAATTTTCTAAAAATATCATGTTTAGATCGACAATTTATCGAAAAGGGAATTAAAGCAAATGTGTAAATTCAGTATAATCTTAGTCTTGTGTACATAAAGACATAGACCTACATATAAATGTACAGGAAAAAAAAGGCTTTAGTGACCCCAATATTGAACATATTTTTAATTTATGTTAGCATACACACGTTTGTGACTGGTGACTTATTAAATTACATGTACCGGTAAATTAAATTATTTGAGAAACAGTGTATTAAACAAAGATTTTCATTCATACCTTGTGGGCAACATTATTGCCTTTAATTTAAAATTGGTCTGCCTCAGTGAATCATGTTGTCTCATTTTAGTTTTACCATGCTTTATCATAGTTTTAAAGAAGAAGTAGAGAAAATCTAGAATCTAGTCAACAGAACAATTGAATAGGAAAGGCTAGACTAGATCAAAAGAAGAATGAGAGTTGCATGCCAATCAATATTTCCCTGGCATGTGGCTACTGGAAAAATTGCGCTATACTTTTACAAAGAAACTTAAAGCAAACTGAATACTTGTAGACTTTAGGTGCTAGTGTGAGGACATGCATACTGTACATGTACATGTATATTAATTCTTGTTTGGATAAAAGGTGTCTGGGTTGAGTCATACAGTTTACTTTCTATAGTCATATTTACACATTACTGACTTATCTTCTGCTCATGTCTGTTCCAGATGACACAGATTTTTTTGCTGCAACGTACATTTGTATATACGATTACAGTAGTATATTTATATGAGCTATCTTAAAATCTTCTACCGGTATTTTCACAAACATCGGTATTTTAAGGATGTTTATTGTACTATTACATACATGTAGAAAGGCTTTAATATTTAATAGATGTTAAGTTTAATGACATTCAAAATATTTCTGAAAATAATTTTGAGAACAAAAATGAACAGAGTGAATATATGCAGTAGGTTAAATCATAATAGAAAAAAGGGTCATTTGGGGTGAAGAATGGTATTTCCTTTTCTACTCTTAGCAAATACATGTAGATGTCTGTTCTCACATTCATGTAGACGTAATATAATATTGGCAAACCCCTGAACCTTTCTTTTTTCATGAAACTAGCATTAATGTTATAGTTTTGGAATATAATGTTTGTATATATTTTCTTATATTTGTAGTTGTCCACCGAGGACTTTTCTTCCTGCATTATGCCGTATCTTTCTTGACGAGCATGCTCCGGACAACGTACTGGAAGTGACTGCCCGAGCCATCACATACTACCTGGATGTCTCTGCAGAATGCACGCGTAGGATCGTGGCCGTAGATGGCGCTGTCAAGGCCCTTTGTAATCGTCTGGTTGTCGTAGAGCTCTCTTGTAGAACCAGCAATGATTTGGCCGAACAATGTATCAAGGTAACCTATGAGTAATAGTTTCTTGCACTAAATCACAACGCAGACATGATTGATCAGATAGTATGAAGGAGGCATAGTCATGAGAGTCAGACTTGTCTTGATTAGAAGAGACCTGATCATGAAGGAGGGAGAGGCACCTTGCCAGGAGAGCATTGAACAAATCATATTTACATGTATCATCATTCCAGAAATAGAATTATCCTTCAGTCCAACAACATGCTACTTTGAAGTTAAAGAAATACATGTATTGTAGGGCCAATATGTGAAAGTATTCTTCAGTTTCTGTTTGCAAATGAGTACTGTACATGTTCATGTACATGTACATATAGCTGATTTTTTTTGTCACATACATGTAGGCCTACACTTTAATTATTCTGCAACCTCATGTACATTAACTTTTTGAAGATACTTTAAATAATGTCCATACAAAAATATACAAATGTACATGTACAATGTACTTATTCTGAAAATTCTTTTTACTGGCTATTTGCATACAACAAATAGCTGATGGTATCAGTGTTTGTCATTGCTAGATTTTTAGAATTTTAGAATGATAATAGATATTGAAGCATTCAGAACAGAAAGTGGTGTATTTATACATGTATATATCTGCCTTATTTTTCCCTTTTCATTGAAATAGTGTCTAGCATGACTGAACTCTTTGAAAGCATTTGCTATTCATTTATCAAGCAAATAATTATCAACTTATAGATGCTTTGTGTCCCCCAAAACAGGAATNGGTGTTTCTGAGGCAAGCGCTTTTATATAGAGGGGACGCCGCGCGCTCTGCAAGCCCGACGGACCAGGCTAGCAGCGCTGCCTCCTCCCTCCCCCTGATCAATGTGATCATCGTCAAATCCACAATATTACCGAACTACATCGGGAGGGATTCAATAGATTTGAATTTATTTCCCTTTAAAAATGTTGCTTCCTTTACTCCCCAAGATATGGTATGTTGCTTAAAAATTGGTTCGTGTTGTAAGAGTGATTGAAAGGGTATGTTTTTACCGTTTTCATTCAAAAAACAAAAAACAAAATGGCGGCCAAAAACAAACAAACATGGCGCCCGTATACTCGAGCATTCGCTTGTGAGTTTAGGAGTGTACTCGGGTAGCTCATTACCCGGTTGTGCACAGCCTTAATGTATATATCTGCCTTATTTTTCCCTTTTCATTGAAATAGTTTTGTGGCATGAATAGTGACTAGCATGACTGAACTCTTTGAAAGCATTTTCTATTCATTTATCAAGCAAATAATTATCAACTTATAGATGCTTTGTGTCCCCCCAAAACGGGAATACTAAACAAACAACAATGTACTTTAATAGGGAGAAGCATAATGTAAGGAATGGCTTTAAAAATTCATTGCCTGGAAAATCAATTTCTTCTCACGAGTACATTACATGTAAATATTTCTCAGTTTTTAGTATTCCATGTGATTTGCTATTATTATTTCATTTATTCTATATTAAGCAGTGAAATATTTAAACAGTCTGTGTACTGAGAATTGTATGAGATATTACAGTTTAAAAAAAAATGAGTATGTACAATAGCTACATGTACATGTAGATTTAACTAAACTTAAGGATTACATTAATGTAATAATGAATCCAATTGACTGCTCACTAAATCCAGATATTAATTGTACATTAGCAAATGCCAATCATTTATCGAGTTCCATTTCTCAAATAAGTTGAATTTTCTTGATTTATGTGTATACCCACTAGGTCCTTGAATTGATGTGCACACGTGAGTCTGGAGCTGTCTTTGAGGCTGGAGGTCTGCATTGTGTCCTGTCTTTCATACGAGACAATGGCTCCATGATCCACAAGGATACTCTACACTCTGCTATGTCAGTGGTCTCCAGGCTATGTGGCAAGATGGAACCTTCAGATACATCATTAGAGACGTGTGTAGAGTCCCTCTCCACCCTCCTCAAACATGAAGATCCACATGTAAGTCTCTCATCCCAATTCTACATTACATTAAAGCCCCTCGGCACTTGTTTGGCATGGACGGATTGAAGCTCCCTGCAAGCTCACTGGCAGGTGGTTATCTCATTAAAACAGCTCTCAATTAACATCATGGGGGAACAACAGGTACAGCTTAGGCATTGTTGGCTGTGTAGAGGGGGGCAAGTAGCTATAAGTAGTGCAGTGGGGCTTTAAGGTTTCATATTATTCAGTCATTCTGTTCAGAATGAAAGAACATACCTTTAGAAGCAGACTGTCCAAGATTAATGAACAGTAAATATCACAACACAAAAAATTCATGAATTGTTAAGGACAGCCATTTTCACAACAAAACTTTAACGAATGCAATGATTTTGTATTGTGTCAGCTGTGATTCAATTATTTTCCAGCATGAAGCTTTCACAAATCTCTTGTGGCTTTTGTGACAGTTTCATGCATATGGAAGTTGCTGGGTTTTTTCAATGGAGTATATTAATAAAGAGATGGTAATCACTGGTAAGAGCCAAGGCATCACTCTTGCATTCTTTAATGTAAGGCAGCTGGGCCGAAAGTAAAATATAGTGCTCTTATAAATAAAACTTACACTTGCTGTCCCTCCCTTCCTCCTTTTGAAAATTGTTGAATTGTGTATTTGTCTATGAATTATTCCAGTATATATTTTTTTGACCAATTCTTTACATTTCCCCAACACATTATAAATATCACAACTGAATTTTGATATGTAAACAATAAGTTTCAAAAAGCTTTTCTACATGTATGTATATTTTCAACGTCATCTTTCACTTTTCATTCACGGTAGTGGAGTTTTGTCATGTGGTAACATCTAATTTTAGTGATTAATGCAATTCTTCAATTCATTCATTTTAATTGTTAACACGTAACAACATGTACATGGACAAATCATTCTGCAGTACCTTGCACATTTGCCTCACTTGTACTCAGAAAAATTCATTCTTGCACCATCTAAAGGCTCATTTAAATTCAATATAATCCCCATGTATTTTTCTTATATTGAATTGTAAAACTTGCAGAACCATGTATTACTATAGTGTACATGTACATGTAATATTTCTATTGGATTACTCTGTGGCTTGCCACAATTTACTACATAATACCCCTACAGAGCTCTGTTGAGCCTGATTAATGCAAAGTCCTTATGACCCTCGCAAGGGATTTGCAGATTTAAATAGATTTGTTAGTGTACATAATTACATCAGACCTTTCTCATGACAGTAAACTGCTGAAGAAAATGTATAATTCATGGAAACTGAACTTTAATCTCATAATTGGACTGAACTCTTAGACTTTACAATACCCTACCATAAAATAATTACTGTCACTGTTTGAATCATTATCATTTTGAATAAGGTTGATACCACATTTATTAACAAGTACATGTAGTACAGCAAAGTCTTTCTACTGCATGTATTTCCACAAAGAAAGAGATCATAAAGAATATGGTAGCAATATTGAATATTTGACCTGATTTGTCATTGCATATTTTTTAAACCCACATGTATAGTACATGTAGGCGATAACCTACAATTGTTAGGTATTTAGTATTATACTTTTACTTAAAAATGTAATTAAAAATGTTACAAAGTGGATGTAAATACCTACAATGTACAGTGTACATGTATGTTATTCAACATAAAATGTATACACATATGATAATAATGCTTTCTTTACATGTATGTAGCTTTTTCAGACTTTGTATACATGATATTTATTAAGTTAAATTCCAACTGCATTTGAAAGATAATACTAATTTAGAACTTCCCTAAAAAGGTGGGACTTGAAAATGTCTTCAAGTGGGAAAATAACGACTATTAGTTGTCAAATCGACTTTAGGGCTATAGAGCCCAAAAGTAAAAGTCTTGATTTTCAGACAATACCGGATGATCATACATTTTATGCTGCGCAAATATTAAATCAGTTTTATCTATGGCCGTCACATGAAGTGGATTATTGATGTAGACAAATTAATGCTCATGTACCCTTCACAACTCTTTTCATGTACCTGTACATGTATGTTATTACCAAAGAAGAAAAAAGCCAGTCAGTCACTCAATAGTGTCTGACAGTGAAGTCTAGCAAGTAAACGGGTTTCCTTGCATAATTTGAATATGAGGACACTGCTAACGTTTAAATTTCACAGATAGGACATACACTGTACATGACATATTCATAATTCCTGCAAAGTTCTACAGCATTTGAGGTTTGCTGCAAAAGGGACATACACTGTAGTACCTTTAATGCAAGTTACTCTTGTGGGCATAATACAAAATGTAGGAGCATGGATTTATGAGACGATATTGGATCCTTTTTGCAAGTGAGCTTTCATTTCATAAGCAAGAAACCTTACATACTGTACCTGTCAAGTAGGTATATGAAAATAAAAGAATTATTGTTTATGAATGGTAAAACTTAGTAATGTACATGTATATGGTCTCATACGATGACAGGAAGTTGTAGCATATTCTAGAATGACTGCGTACAGTAGTCTTGGAGTACGAGAAGGTCCTTCTGAAATACGGTGCGCACGCTGCACAGTTCCGACCCAACCCTTTACTCCCAATGTTTGACTGACATGACCTATTAAAGGGCTATGCTACACAGAGGTAGTTGCAGTCTATAGCTTCCGTTTTACTGGATGGCTTCTTTATTTCCAAAGATTTGACACGATTACATGTACAAATGTAATGGTTAATTGATGTATGGTATCTTTCATCTTATTGTAGAAGATTGCCCTTACTGAAATAAGCTTCTAGCCACTCCCTTGCATCAAGAAACCTACCAAGGCTTTAAAAACATGTTTTTATATTGTTTTTAATTGTGCAAGAATTATTACTAACATTTGTTTGTATTAAAAAATATAAAAAAAGGGATATCATTTACCTTCACTACAAAATTAGCCTTTGACATCACCTGAACAGTTAAAGCTCAATATATTTTGTCTGAAAAGTTTAAATGATCTACATGTTAAGGTATATTACATGAAAATATATGAACAATTGAAATGCCACCTTTAGAAATCTTGAGACAATTAAAACATTCAAAAGTAAATCAAATGATCTTATTCGATAGAAAAGAATCAATAAAACAAGGCTACACGTACTGCACATTCAATCAAATGACAGTCTGAATATAACCCTAAATACGATGATATACTTGAATCATGAGCAGTCAGCCCAGGCTATGCTTGGCTGTTGTTATTGCATGTATTAAGTAGCTGTGATGTTGATTGATTGATATACCATGTGGTGTGTCACCCAGAAAACCTGCTATTTTGGCTCTTTGAGCCCTATTTCACATTAGCCTAGTGAACATCAATCACCTTTCCCTGTAAACAATGCCGTTTCATTATAGTTTCACCTTGAAAGGGAAAATATATAATGTATTTTTCTTGTCATTTTATTTGTTTATCAGTTTTTACCCACTGTACAATTCTAACTATACCATACCATGTGAAATGCACATATAAATGCTTGTGGTAGCCTTAGTAGTTTTAACAGGGAGGTTTCTGCAGTACAAACAAAAATAGTTTAGGTGCTTTTCTTACTCATAGTTATTGTTAATTGTATGGAAGTAGCCCAGAATTGATGGCAAAGTCACTGGGGCTACATGTACAATGTACATGTGTACATGTAAAGTTGTAAACCTTGTAACATTTTATAAATCAGTAATCATTTGAATTCATTATGTTTCATAAACGTTAGACAATGACAAATTGAGCTTATCTAAGATCAAAAAAGTTTGCTGTGTTTGAAATTAATTAAATTTCTTTTCCTTAAAGCAGTCTCAATTTAATTTCCCATAGTTAAGTTATTTTCTACTTAATCTTGTATTCACAGAGGAAGGTCTATGTAAAAGTTCATGTACTCTAGTGTCAAGTTGTAAACAATGTTTTCTGAGGGATGTTGGTTTCCCACAGTATTTGCAGTATTTATGTGTTTCATTGTTTCATTTCTTCGCCCCCCCCCAAAAAAAAATACATTTCAGGTTGCTGATGGAGCCCTACGCTGCTTTGCATCCCTCGCTGATCGCTTCACAAGGCGTGGGGTAGACCCTGCCCCTCTTGCCCGTCATGGACTGACCAATGAGCTCCTAGAACGTCTGGCCAATTGTGGCCAACCTGCCTCCTTTACCACCACCACCACCCAATCCAGCACCCCTCGGCCAGCAGCAGGGGCGACACCAGACTCCAAGAGCAACCCTAACATCTCTACTGTTATCAGTCTACTATCAACTCTATGTAGAGGTTCACCGACCGTTACTCATGTAAATATAGGCTTCTTGGAATTCATTTATACCTAATAGTTAATTGTATCAGTTTGAAAGATATTACAATAATGTGTCATATCAAAACACAATGTATGTATACATGTATTTCTGCTTGAAGAAAAATTGTACTTGTTGGGCAAAACAGTTCATTTATTGTGCGAGATGAACATTGCTATCAGTTCCACAATATTGCTTATTGTGAAAGAGTTTCTAAATACACATTCTGATAAGTCATGGTAGACTTTAAAGTTGTATTTTTACAGAGTTTTTAATCTCATGCTAAAGAATGATTACACATGATTATTGTTATGAACCAGGAGTTAGTTCAAAACTTGATAATACAAATTTCTAAAATGTTTCATTTCAGGATTTATTGCGATCAGACCTCCCTGCATCAATAGAAAAGGCTCTCATGGGTGATGAAAGGTATGTAGCATGAATATGTTCATCAAATATTTAGTGTTTAGAAAAGTCTGATTTCATTGCATTTTGTTGTGTGTGCTGTAATTGCATAAGGTGTGCTGGAGAGCTGGTATCTTATAAATTTCCCACCTTCTCACCTTACAGATGTGTCCTTGACACCATGCGTCTGGTAGACCTCCTTCTTGTGCTTCTGTTTGAGGGACGTAAGGCCCTCCCCAAGTCCAGCATTGCCCCTAGGCTTCGTAGCAGTACTACTGGTCTACGTCGCCTTGACAGCGCTGGAGAACGCACCCATCGTCATCTCATTGACTGTATCCGTAGCAAGGATACCGATGCTCTCATCGATGCTATAGATACAGGAGGTAAGAGATGATGAGACTGTCTCTCGCTTTTATGTATTTTCATTTCAAACATCTTCTTTTTATATTTCAGAGAAAGCACAGAGAAAGCACAAAGAAATCACATATCAAATCTTGAATTTTTGGTGGGCAATGAAATGAACTAGAAGCTATGAAATAATGCAATATATGTACTTTGAATGATTTTTTGTTTTAATATGTTGATAAAAATTAATTGTGTAATGATGTTATTTGGTTGTTAAGTTTTGAACGTGTAATGTTATATTTTCTATCATTATTTTATGCTTTTCTTTGAGGGGGGGGGGGATTTTCCTGAAGATGACTGTAAAGTCCCAACTTTACATTTTTTTTTCAGTTTACCTCAACAAGTAATCAAAAGTCTTATCAAGGTGTTTTGTATGTTAACATTTAAATGAAAGAGAGCCAAGAGAAAACAAAATTAAGAAAAATGTTGATTTTGTATTTTGTTGTTCTTTTCTTGCAACCCATTAGTTGAGGTAAACTACATGGATGATGTTGGCCAGACATTGCTTAACTGGGCTTCAGCCTTTGGAACTCAGGAAATGGTGAGTTTAGTTCTTCTAATAATAGTCATAGTCAGCTGATAGATATTGTCATGTTATGAGAGAAAAATGAAACAAATTTTAATCATGTGGTTTTTGAGGCTATTGGTGTGTTTATGAATACATTCATCCACATTTCACATTATTTTTATTCTTCCACTACATGTATTTATGTTACATTCAGTAAAAAATCAATCAGTATTTAAATTTCTGGATTAGAATATATAATTGACTCCATTCATATGTAGCAAGTGGAATAATACATGGCTTTGTACTTTAATTTTCATTTTAATGGATATTGTATTTGTTTCTAAAATAAATGTTGTAGTGTTTTAAGTGATTTTGAATCATAATCTCCCCACAGGTTGAGTTTCTGTGTGAAAGAGGAGCTGATGTTAACAGAGGTCAAAGGTCATCTTCTCTCCACTATGCTGCATGCTTTGGCAGACCTCAAGTAGCCAAGGTATGTAAAATCATGTCCATTTTAGACCATGAATTCTTAAATAATGTGTTTTAGTATGTTTTGAATATCTTATACAAATGTATTCGTTTCTTATGTTTTCCCATTTCATGCTATCTGTCGTTTTCATTCCTTCTTTCATAATGAATATCTCCATTTTCCACCTTTAAAGCCTTAGTTCAGTATTAAAGTCTGTCTCTTACATGTTTTCTTTATATCTGTCAACTTTTATTTGATAGAGATATATACATGTATAAATATATGTGCATGACTCGCTTTCCCTTTGTTCAGAGTTAGATGTCATTCTTACTCAATGTCATACGTTATTCACATTTTATTTGAATTTGGAATGAGCAACAGGATATGTGATTAGTTTCACTCATGTGGGGTACATGTGAGTGCTCTTCTATGAATCAGACCACCCCCCCTTGCAATGATCATTGGTTGTTGAACAAGCATGAAATCATGTCCTGAATCCTGTTCACTACAGAATTGACATTTCCATTTTGTTTCATCTCAATCCTGTGGAAATACATAAACAGATTTACTTTGCAAATTTGCGAGGATAACTTTTTGTGTGTACACTGTGATCACTTTAATCATTGTTTGTCATGAAGTTAGTGTACCTATGTTGATCAATAAGAATTTTTTACAAAACAATTTTTTATTAAAGAAAATATAATTAATCAATCACCGTAAATGGGAAAATGGTTATGAAGTTTGTTGATTTTAAGAGCAAATAGACTAATAATATAATAAATATAAATCAAGATTGAAGAATATTGATGTCTTTACATTAGTTAATTTCACTAACACTGTTGAGATTGCAATCCTCATCAATTTTCAAAACATTTTCATTTCAGGCTACCCGTTATGTAAAATCAAATCCAAACTTATGGTGCAGTAAACGTTTGTCTTGTCAAAACCAGAAACAGATAGGAACTCATTTCTACTCACTTATCAATTTTCATAAATTAGACCCTGCTTCGTCATGGTGCTAATCCTGATCTAAGGGATGAAGATGGTAAAACTCCTTTGGACAAGGCTAGGGAAAGAAATGATGAAGGTCATCGTGAGGTCATGCAGATTCTACAATCTCCAGGTAAGTCTCATCAGTAATAATTTCTTTTTAAAATCTTGTATATTTTTTCTCCTTTTAAAGCCACACTGTCCTACTTGTAGCTACTTTCTCCCTCTATATAGAAAACAATGCCTAATCGGTGACCATTTTCTTCTTTGTTGTGTACCCTACCCTACCCTTCCAAGGTGAATGGATGGTGCCTGTATCATCCGCCACAGAGTCTACCATCACCAGCCCAGAGGAAATCAAACCAGAGGATGGGGACAGGGAACCCAAGGGAGACCCTGAGATGGCTCCTGTCTACCTCAGGAAAATGCTGCCTATCTTTGCTCAAGTCTACAACAACACCATGATGCCTTCAGTCAGGTTAGTATTCACATTGTCCAGGTACTCTGACCCCCTCCCCCTCTTTTTTTTTTCTCTCTCTCTCTCTTTCCCCCTCTCCCTCTCCTTTTCTGTATCTGTGTGTGTTCTTGTAGTCATAGTTCATATCATTCATGTTTCTAGCTTCCCTTCTTCATGTTTGACTATTTTATTTGGTGTCAGAGGATTCTTGGTTGTTTCTTTCTTTGTTTCTGTATTTAATTTTGAATATTCAGTATTTTGCAGCAACAATGATGACGAACATCACAAACATGGTGTATGAGCTTTGTAATAAAATTTTGAAAATATTTCAATGACAGTCTTAAAAGTTTTTTTCTTTTCTTTAAATATTACCTTTTCAAGGTTATTTCATACATTTTAGTTCTGCTTCCTAGTTATATGATAAGCATGTATTTGCTTAAGTCATCCGTACCTCTAGACTGAAACCCCAGCTGTTTCTAAAAGAAGAAATGGTAGACAAATATACTGCCAAGTGAGTGCAATACTGGTTTGGATTGCTCTTTGCAGCATGTGTTTCATAATTGGCAAGCTTTCAAGTTGTAATGATTGAGATCACAGACAGAGGAAGCACAGTCACCATACACATGGATGTGCTTCCTATCAAAACAGATCATTTAGACAGCAGTAAATGCTTGTTGACACAGGATCATAGGTGGGACATTATACTCAAGGTCATCCATTGTGATTGTATCCTATTCACTACGCTGCTGATTGTATGATTGGCATTCCATCAGACATAGCATTCCATCTCACAGATGATTGACATTGGAATTGCATTGGAACATAAAGTTCAATATTAATGACCATGTGTATATATCGCTTTAACCTAGAATCTATTTTTTCTGCACTTTGTGTGGATTGTTAAAACCTGTTAAATTGATGGATATTACATGACCTCGTTTGTTTCCTTTCCAATTAAACAATATAAGCATTATTTTGCACATTCAGTATGTATTCTAACATTTCTACTAAATGACTACATGATATCTTTCTCAATTTTTCTCAATTTTTATAGATAGGATATTTATTATTTATAAAGATTGTAAAGAAGAAGAAATCTATTCTTTAGGAAAGATTTGTACAACTTCATGTGCTGACTCTATTAACATCAGCTAAACAAAAGTGATAGTTTGTATTATACAACTCACTCCCAGATCCTAATCAAATGATTGGTCATGCGCAGTTACGTGTGATTCATCTACTGAGCCTATTGCACGCTGTTTCATGAAAAAGCCTGCAATATTTTCCAGTCCTATTGCACGCTTTTTCAGTGCGCAGTAGTGCGCGTAGAGGTGAGAGTGCTTAATACTGCATGTGCACGGGCATATTCTTGCACAGCACTATGCGTAAATTGTTATAGAGGTAAGTGCGCTTGCTATAGCTATGTGTGGGCACTAAATTAAGCCTAAATAAACTTGACATTTATTTGTCAGCCATATACTATCACGAAACAAATGATGCATGTTTTCATTCGTTCATTATATGATCTATCCGCCCTCGTTGATGCTGTGTGTATCTTTTGCAATCAGCGTAACTGCTTCGTGCAAAAGATCTACAGCCTCAACTTGAGTGCAGATAGATCTTATAATGAACTCCAAATACAGCTATATGTAATTCCTAATGATTAAATCAATTCTTAAATGTATGTAAGTTGTAATGGGGAGAAAATGTATCAATAAATGCATACCCCCCACCCCCAACCATCAACATTTTTTCAAAGAATATTATTATTTCAAAATATTGCCTTGGCTTATATATGATAAAAGGAGATATATGACATTTCATCTGATTGCTCTACAGGAAAGCTACACTAGCTCTTATACGTAAGATGATCCACTATGCACCGTCCAGGCTTCTATGTGAGATCTGCTCAGGAGATCTATTAGGCTTCACACCTGTCTTGGTTGAAGTACTAGCAGCAGTCCTAGATCATGAGGTAAACATCATTGATATTACAGAGTGATGATGATGATGATGATGATGATGGTAAAAATGATTGTGAAGATAATTGTAACAATTATTGTAAACATTAGAAATGATAAATAAATTATACTAATTTGTCAAATATTGATAAAAATGTACCATGTAATCTGTGTAATATTTTATGATTACATTGTTATTGATTTAAGGTGAGATAATGGATTTTTGTATATTTGACCTGGGTGCTAGTAAAGCAGGCATATTCATGTAAATATGTTCCTTAACTCCTGTATTAGTGACCACATAGGTAAGCATTCATTCCTATCAATGGCTCTAGTCTGCTGACTTAGTATTCAACAACGGTCACTTCATTTAAGTCGCTTCATCTACTGAGCTACACCTCTTTTTGGTATTGGTAATAATAGAAACAATGACAATCATAACAGTGTACTTGAAAGTCAAAGATGACACAATTTCATTCACTTGCCAGGATGATGACGAGGGTCACCTGACAGCCCTCCAGATCATTCAAGACCTGATGTACAAGGGCCAGGATCTGTTCCTGGACCATTTTGCCAGACTAGGTGTGTTTAGCAAGGTGTCCTCACTGGTTGGACCTCTAGATGAGGACAGGGAGGAAGAAGGGGCCACTGCTCAAGTCAAAAGGGTGAGTCAAATTATGATTTAATTGTTTTGTTTTTTATTTAAAAAAAAGAAGAATAGTTGAAATAAGAATCTTAATGATGATGATCAAGATAATTGCAATAATGATAATAAAAATGATTATGATGATACTGGCTTCTTACATAATACGTGCATCCATCACAACATGAGACTCCCAAGATGCGCTCCACTTGAGTTTCATTGAACTATCAATCAGCTGAATGGTATTGTGGGTCTCAAGGACCTGGATTAGTTTCTCATGAGAATTTTATCTTGTTGAAATATATTCATGCAGTAGATAACACTTAATGGAAGTCTAATGCATGGCTGTGTACTGTATGTCTTAACCTTGAATTATGCTGATGTATTTTCAGGAGATCCCTGATGATCAACACCACCAACTGCAGCAGCAACAACACCATCAACATATGCAACAACAACAACAGCAACATCAACAACCGCAGGTACAGCAGCAACCCCAGCAACAGAGGATGGATGACTCTAAGGAGGTTGTAGCAGGTCGACCTTACAGCTGGAAAGATTGGTGCTTAGCCCGGGGTAGGGATTGTCTCTATATCTGGAGCGATGCTGCTGCGTTGGAACTCTCCAATGGAAGTAATGGCTGGTTCCGGTTTATCCTGGATGGCAAATTGGCAACCATGTACTCCAGTGGTAGCCCTGAGGGAGGCTCCGATAGCTCAGGTGAGATGTCATGTTAACTACACACGAGAAAGTGTAATACAATTCCTAAATGATGTTTAACTGATGGGTTGTTATGTTTGAAGGCAACGCATGACTATGCCATGTACCCCAAGCACTTCAATATTCTATTTCATTCTATAGAGTATCAAGAAAAGCAATAATTTTATATGTGGCCAGAGCTCAAGGAATTGACACTCAAGCCTAAGGCCTAAGGCCTAATTAGACACAGCTAGAGGTGCTATATTGGCAGCAGCACATCATCTATCTCTGACGCCTTTCTTTCCCCTTTTCCACTCTGACCGATTAGCACTGTTTTGGTATATTTTTTTTCACCATCTAACTGTGATGCATCATTTGACATCCTCGTCTTTCCTCTTTGTTTTACCCAGAGAGCCGTAGTGAGTTCCTTGAGAAGTTACAGCGTGCTAGGAGTCAAGTAATGCCTGCTATCCAGACCCAGCCTATCCTCTCCATACCTGGTCCTACCAAGCTGGTGGTGGGTAACTGGACACTACAGTGCAAGAAAGAAGGTGAACTGGTCATTCACAACTCAGATGGACAACAGGTCAGTTTGAAAAAAGTAGCAAACCTCATGTAGTTAGGTCTTGTTTTGATTTCTCCTTTGATATTGTTCTCAACCCAACCATAAAATAGAGAACTATATTTATGTATTTGAAATCTTTGATTTGGTAGGTGTTGTTATGTGCTCTCAGTACCACCCATAAATTTATAAAAACTAACTCTTCTAAAAACATCTTTGATTTGATGCTTTGGAAAGTATGCTTTATATGTATTAGAAGTATAATGGTTATACAAAATTAGTTGTTTTTTATTCTGTCACTTTCTCATCATTTGTAATGAGGCTTCTTCACACTGAAGTGTGTTGATATCTACCAAATTAAATTTAGGGATCACTTATTTCAAAGAAAAGGTAAATTACATTTATTGCTATTTGTACTTATTAGATGTTTCAATTAAGATGGTAGTTGTTAATAAAAATCCTTGTAAGTCGTAGGCCTAACCCATAGTCGTAGTCCTTCTATTTATATTCTATAATGTTTTGTTCATTTTACAGCAACAAGCTACAGTCCTGAGGGAAGACCTAGCTGGATTTATCTTTGAGTCAAATCGTGGGACTAAGCACTCTTTCATCGCAGAGACCTCACTAGGTCCAGAGTTTTCTACTGGTTGGACTGGAAAGAGAGGAAGGAGGTTTAGATCTAAACTGGAACAGGTCCAGCAAAAGGTAGGTTTGACTCAAAACTGAATAGCTTTTGATGAAATTTATATTCCTTATAAAATTCTACTGCAAATATTCTTTAGAAAAGTAGCATTATATGTTGCTAAGATAAGAAAATGATTATTACCTAAAGCTTTTACAGTGCATAATGTAATCGTATTGCAAATCTGTTTACCTGTTTGTGCACATCAATAAATGTGCCTTTAGAGAAATGCAGCGTCATAAATGATAAAAGTTAAGCCCATTTAATCATCTTGAATCGTAAAATTGATAGCAAGAACTAATCTATGTACTTCAGTGGGAATGCAAATTAGTATTTGACAAACAATGCTGATAATCACTATATTTTGACAGAAAGAATAATCATTGAATTCTTGATGGCATTAGTGAAAGCAATTTATCTTTTTAAAATCCTTTTGTTTTCAGGTGAAGACACTTGCTCGTGAGCTGTATGAAGGTTACTTCAAGGTTGCAGAGTCTCATCCCAGAGACGTCGTAGCCAAACTCAACTCCATTGTGATGCAGCTAGAGGCTGCATGTGATCTCTACAATGACCCCATCAAGGTAATCAATCAACTTTATTATAAGATAGTAACAAGTACAGGGTGATATGTGAATAATAATGCAGGTACATGGTGTGCTGTTCCAGGAAAACCTTCATAAATCATGAAGCACAAGACAAAGCACAACATTGGTCATTGGTTGTTTGTTCAGAAGAGGGGGGTGTGGGTACTTTATCTTAATTATAATGCTCTATTGTTGCAGGTCACATCCAAGTCACAATAGGTGTCAGGTCATCTTACTCAGTTCAGTTACCCATTCAGTCAAATCCACAGGTCTTCAAGACAGTCAAGGGTACAGGGTACTATCTGTATAAAAATACAGGTACATTCCATTGAACATGAAATCAAAAGATGACTAAGCACAAAAGACTGTGTGCTTCCTGGTGGAAAGCTATCATTGTATGTCAATAGGAAATTAATGTTCATGACATACAGGAAATGGTTAAGCCAGATTAAAAGCCATATGTAGATCATCGATTCATTCAATTAAGTGAATAGAAGTCTCTTTTAAGTAGGAAGATCTCAAAGACAAAGAATGTAACCAGGAAGCAAAAGAAAGCTGTTGTATGAGACATGTCCAGGAAGAGAGTTTATTTTTAAGATGAGTAAATGTTTCCCCATTTTATGTAAAGGAAATTGGAAGTTGATTTTTCTACATGTAATTCAATATTCAAATCACATAGATGGATATCATACTGAAGCATTCTGCTCACTTTGGAGAAAAAGGCTGAATAGATATCAATAACTAAAGAAACATTGACCTATTGTACAATACAAGTGCATAGTTTGATTCTACTTTGTGTATGTTTAACATGTAGGGCATTGATGATGAGCAAGGATGGATGGAGGAGATGAAGGGCGCCCTCGAGACTCTAACCTGTCTCCTACGAGAGGAGAATAACATCTCAGCATATGAGCTACACAGCAGTGGCCTGGTGCAGGCTCTACTCTACTGCCTCAGTGATGTAAGCATTTAATCATTTGTATGTTTTCTTAATGTGAAACATACACATTCCAATGGGAGATAGGAGGGCAAGTCCAAGTTATTTAGTCCCATATGTTAACGACCACATCTACAATTAAAGTATACCAGACTATTGTAGCTAATGGCCTTACTAGAAATGCATAAGACAAAAATCAAATAGAAATAAAAAATTATTTCAGTTTGTGTTCACAATTCTATGGTAGAGTTTGCTTACTGAGATTGGGACAGAATTGGTTTTGATGACTAGAATTATCATATAATGAATTTAATGCCAAGTACAGAAAGAGAATTACATGATACATTCAAACCGCCCAAGGGAAACACAAAAAGTGGTCTTTGTAGACAGGTTCCTTTAGTACATGTTTCAATGTGAAACCATTTTCAAGGGAAACAAAAAATGTGCTTGTTGTAGACAGGTGGTCACTAAAGCAGGTGTGACTGTAGTAATATTAATGGATATCAAGAGTTTAGCGGTGGACAAGGATTTTGATCATAACTACGCTATGGCTAATGAACTTTATGATTATGACATTGGTGGTACTGTATCAATGATCATATCTGCCATGTAACATATTTTTAAGTTTGGATCATATCTTTGTTACCAATGGAATTGATTTGTAAGTTGATTTCCCCATGAATCTCCTTTGTTTAGGGCTATGATCATGTGGCTCTGCACGACCGCTACATCAAGGAGAGAGTGGCTCTCTTCAAATCATCCTTCAGAGATAACAATGATGAAGATGGGTAAGTGGAACAAAATATTCCCCTCTGGTTTAGAACTTTGAAAACATGGAGGAATGGCAAGCACACATTTTGGTCATGAAAATGCATATGAAATCATGACAACCTCCCCCC